>JAHZNP010000258.1:0-90310 GCA_020615345.1 Triops cancriformis
TACCCCCCCCCCCCCCCGAACCAAAATCCTGGATACGGGCCTGCTCAGGAGGTTCGTTATAGCGAGATTTCACTGTCTAAGTTAACAATTTTATACAAGTAATCCACCGTTGGTTTGTTCGAATATATTCCGAAGTTCGGAAAATATATATAATACAAATTTGTAATCTTTATATTTTTTAATCAATAATTTCTTTTTTATCAATATTGATTCTTTGTTATTTTAAGTTATTTTTCGTTTTGATTATTCTTTTTATTAGTTTAAACGAATTTAGTTTAATATTCATTACTCAAAAGTGTTCAGTACTAGGATTTTTTTTTGGGTGTAACAGTGCAGGCCAAGCCTATTACTGCCTAGGATGTTTTGCAATCTCGAACAATTAATCCAGTACCTTGGTTCGAGTGGGGAATACCTGACTTAGATGATTATTTCATTCTGTAACTGTTCTGCTTGTTTCAACAGTCTTGTTTCTATTGTCTAGAATTTCTAGTTTATTATTCATACTTTATTTAACATAGGCACTATGCTTTTGTTTAACATTTAAGTAGTATTCTGTAGACTAAATAAAATTCATTTTCCAAGATTCCCTGTTTTATTTCATTTCCAGGCTAAAGCTATTCCTTCAGTGCGCAGTAAAGTTTTCGCCATCGCCTTTACAGATTCCGTCCACAGCATGGAAGCGCAATCGATTCCCGCCAAGGTCCGCGACTTCCTGAAAACTGTAAGTCCCGTTTTTCGCACAAGTCACATTTGAAATCGTTAAAAAACCGAAAGGGGTCAAACTAGAGAAAAAGTCAGTAAGGGGGAAAAAGGGAACAAAAGTTTCTAAAAATGTAAAAGAATGTTGTACAATTCCCACCCAAAATTAAGAAGGGATCTGCGCTTGAAAATGCATCACCCAGAAATCACGGCTGTGTCAGGCCATCAAGTCAAAGAACGGAAGGGCCTGTTCACATTCCCACGCTCTTCACGCCTTCCTGGACTTGACCATTGTAACGAGGGTGGACCCACACTTGCATATGTTTCCATGTCACATTTCACCATACCCCCCTACCCCCATTTTTCTTCTTATTTTCGAAACTTCCACAACTGTCAAAGAAGGAGGGAAAAAATCCTCTTCACCTGGATGACGTGAATCCGTAAAAAATCAGTGTCCCAAAGTCGTCCAACTCGACCGGCTGGACGAGTCACAAGAACATTTGATCTGAAGCCAACCAAGGCTCCCCAAGTCACTCAGAAACTCATAATATTGAAGTAGCATTTTAATGAGCTACACTGTATGTGTGTGGAGGGGTGGCAAATTAGCCTTTTTTAGGTGCCCCAAGTCCAATTCCGCTCACTCAGAAGCCGTGATTGACATCCGGTTCCGGTTTAGGCGAACATTGTTTTCTAGTCTTATCTCTGAATGGATTTGCACGTTCATTGCGAGTTGTCAGGTATGAAAATTAATACAGAATTGTAATGTTGATTGTTAGGTAAGGGTAAAAAAAATCATATTAAAATGAAGCAAAGAAGGGAGGGACCAGGCGAGAAACAAGGAAATGGGTGAGGGAAAGGGTTTCGTGTAGTTTTTCCGGTAAAGTAGAACGTTGAGTTGAGTCAGGTTAGGGTTAGGAATACTGGCCATTGTATAACACATAAAGAGGGGGGGAATGAAAATGAAACCTAGTTTTTATTAGCGTGGCTAACGAAGTTAGGCATGGCGAGTTGACTTGCCTCGCTTGGAAAACTTGCTGAGATTTCAGTTGGGTAGTTAAAAACGGGGAAAAGGAAACCAAAAACCAAATTATGGACTGTTTTAATTTTCCTTTATTTTCCAGGGAAACGGTGAAGTTAGGTGTAACGCGAAATGAGAGTAAATCAAATTTTCGTACTTAAATTTACGATTTAACCTGTATAATCTTTCCACCGAAATGTTGAAAAGAAATACTCTATAATGTCAAACAGACCAAACTGCGTATATCGAAAGGCTTTAAACGTTACAGACAGCAATAATAAAAGTGTGCATTTTAATTAACAATTTTGAGAACGTTCAAGACTGCCTAAGTCTTTTGAACAATTTTATTCAGAAATTTGCTCTGATACGTGAAGTATTTGATTACATTTGAATTTACGTCGAATGGACGACGTGGTTCATCTTTAACAAATAGAAAGATTCGAATTTGAGAATTTTTGAATTTTAATATAAATATTATGTAAGCAACCAGAATGCGTTCTTCGTTCATTCTCCTAATATCTCATTAAAAAACGAATAATCCTTTCCTTATCTAGTACGAAACACTACTGTTTTTTTCTTAATTATTTTCAAAATGGGACATGCAGTAATAAATGGTAGAAATAATGAAGAATTTACCTTCATTTATTTTTTCTATTTTATGAACATATAATAGAGAATTATTAAGATTTCATTAGCGCGAAGCACAGTTAGATGTATTAAGACTATATATTTTGGGAAAAAATTAGATTTTTTTTGAGAAAATTGTTTTTAGGGAATTGAAAGCGCTGGGAGTAATAGCCAAAGTAAGAATGCTGCCAACTCGCATATATTGCCATAGGAAGTGAATTTATAATTCATGAGTGTTGTCGTGAAGGGTAAATGGAAACTAGGAAATCATTTGTAGATTAACACTCAATTTGCACCTCGCCAGGTGTGCGTGGCTTTTGTAGCGGGGCGGATACGTGCAAGAGGAAAAGGGGTCGAAGTTGATGTTTATCGTGACTATTGGCATGGAGTGCGGAGCGATGGTTGTCCACGTCGAAATTAAGCAGGTGCGACACTCTAGTAGAAATCTGACATTTGCAGCTCTCAACCGTTACGATCGGGTGAGGTTCCTGTTTTAGCAAACGGTGAACCTTTTGACTGACGTCGAAGTAGGGGGTTTAGCTTTTTTTCAACAACCCTTAACAAATGATGCACCGTGGGGGTGGTAAAGGTAATATTCAGTTGACAAACTAGCGTAATGTCAATGTTGTGAGGGGTGAGCAAGCAACGCAAGGCGTTTTTAGGAAGCGGACAAAACCGGAAGGAAATCCGTATAGTGGTGTCCGGAAGGAAATGCGGAAGCTGACTTTGGAATTAATAGCGTGAGAAGCTTTGACAGAAAAAGAGAAGGGGATTCAATCTCAGCCGACTTTTGTTAAAAAAAGGGAAAAGTGATACGGCACATTGCATGTTAACTCCGTGTGCGTAACTGCCCACCGAACGTTAACCAACACTTTG
Organism: Triops cancriformis; assembly: GCA_020615345.1. Lineage (NCBI taxonomy): Eukaryota > Metazoa > Arthropoda > Branchiopoda > Notostraca > Triopsidae > Triops > Triops cancriformis. The sequence continues at coordinate 3,221 of JAHZNP010000258.1, forward strand.
GAATTCTTGCAGGTGGCCCAGAACTGGTGTGCGTCCCGTGAACCTTTAGACACGCCGCTGAAAACGGCTTCCTATGAAATTAAACGGGTTTCGGCCGGTGAGTTCAGCACGCAGTTTCACATACTTGACCGTTAAAAATACCTTAAAAAATATAATAAAATGCTTGAGGTCGAGAAGTCCTTCCGCGGGGACTTCTCGTGTATTTTTTAAGTACGCCTTCGATTCCTAGAGATCTAATTTTCACTAAAATGCTTTTCCTGTCATGGGAGTTAATTGTTGGTGAAGTGTGGAAAAACGCAACTGTGGCTCTAGAACAGCCGCAGGAGCAATGAATTCTGTGATCGATGGAACTTTGGAAGTTTACTTACTAGTGATGGAACTCATTGATGAAAGTATACCTTGATTACAATGAAAATTCTCAGGGCAACAGTGAGTTCGTCGCTGGTTCAGAGTTCGAAAGGAAGGATTGACACAGAAATGTCTTGTCAGATATTTCTATTAATTTTTGAAATTTTGTAGACTTGTGTAGTTTTGTAAAAATATCTCGAAAATGTAGATATCGGAAGCGTTGAAGTCATTGTGCAGGGATTTCGTGTCCACAGCATTGAATGCAAATTTTCAGAATTAGTAGTATGGACCAGGAATGCTTTGTTCAAGTTTATTTATGGACATGTTACATTTCTTGCTCTAAGGCTTTTGCGTCGGTAGTTAATTTGCAAAGTGCGTGTACTACTAGAAATAATTTTGGTTACATCACAAGCGAGACTGAGTAATTTAAGTGAGGGCTTAAAACGACGTGAAAGTATCCGAAAGCTTCATTTCAGAGCTAATTCTTCACAAATCCTTTATTTAAATATTGCAAACATAAGTATGTAGCGTTTTCATTAGCATAATAATGACACACTTTGCATAAGGCCATCCCGTGGTGGGATCATATTTATTTCTACTATTTTGGAAAGACATTCTGGATTCTGGATTTGTCATCAGAACATTCTTAACGTGATATGTATTCAAGTAACGGATCGAAATTCTATATTTGTCAATCCAGCTTAGCATCATATAAACTCGTATAATTAAATACAACTGTGTTTGATATGCAGGCCATACCGTTCACGAGATGACGTCACATGCGTGTCGCGAATCGGTTTTCGCGTTTGTTGATAAGAAGCTGCTGGCGTCAATCCAAGCGAAATAATCTGACAAGCAAGTAAAGCCTTGAAAAACATCCGTCTTTAAAAAGATGAATGGATTAACCTAAAAGTACCTTGATAACCAGTGTTGTTACGTGTGTCTCAATTTCTTTTAAAGGATGTGGCTAATTAATACATAACCCTATAAACGTATCCTGATGTCATATTAGAATCCCGCTGTTCAAGTGTCGAAATTTTCGTCAGTTACCAAATAAATGATCTCTTTACTCTAGCTTTCCATTATTGCCGGACATATCACGATTATTTTCTCCACGTGCAATTGTATCGACCCAGAGTTCCTTCAATTCGATTCGTATATTCATGTTATTGACTAAAAGTTCTAGCGCGGTATGGTGTTGGAGAATTTTGTACCTTATTTCTGTCATCGACACATAATTAGTTTGGATTAACCCAGCGCAGCACCCGATGTACATGCCGGAACGTATAATCGCACTTTGAAGTATCTCGCTAGCAATGCAATGATCACTCGTAAGGAAGTCGCTGTTTGAGAACAGAGGGTGGTCGTTTAAACTGACAGTTTCAGCAGAGTAGAGTTACGAGAATCATGAGTTACCCTCCTCTCCGAGATTCCAATTCACTGGGTGAAATCCAGGAGTCCTAGCCACTAGATCATATGGGATTATCGTATTCTACTGCAATCAAGAGCAATCCTTCAAAGTCGGTATTGAAATTCCCCTTGCCGAGTAGAATGCAGGTGTCTTAGCCACTAGACCATATGGGATTATTGTTTTCTATCGTACGGCCTAGCCTAAAAGAAGCTTATGTAACATCAGTACCTAAGTAGTTCTGAAAAAAGGCTTCGAAATTAAAATACATCCGTGAAAAGGAGGTGTGGTGTCACGGAGTCCGTGACAAAGCATCTAGAGGCTTTCCTGGGAAACCTTTGGTATGCACATGTCGATTGCTTGCGTGTCCGTTTATGAGCGGCCCCCCAAAAGGTTGCTGCGTTGACGCTTCATTGTCTGCCTACCCAAAAGTGGTACGGCACAATATCGAACGTGTCAATACATTGACGCTCGCTAGACCCCTTTTATTGGGTTAACTTGGGAGTTCAGTAGATCAGTGAACCCGAGAAACCTTTCAAAAATCATTGTTGTCTTCTCCTCTAAAGTCGAACACTGCCGCTGAAATTTCTTTACATACTTGTATGTACTGAATTAGAAAGTTTTAAAGAAAGGGCGGTGAGGGGTATAAAATAGTCCAAGGAGCTTTCAAGAAAGAGCACGCGATCTTCAGGAGTCACGCATGTCGTCTTGCATCATTTATAACCGGCGCATGCGTGAATTTACTATTAGTGGCTAAAAGGCCTTGCCCTTTGGACCTCCCTTATTGACCCTTTGCCCCTGGATAGGTGGATATTTCAGGAAATTTCTGCGACGTTCGAACGAGACGTCGCGGACGCCGAACTTTCACGCAAGCTCCCTTCTTAGTCGTCTTACTGCTACTCTACTAGAATATTATAATTAGTCATGTGAATACCACATAGAAAACTTAGTTGATATTGATTTCGCACCCAAATTTTGAGATCATGTATTTTAAACGAACAAAAAAGAATATTTTAGCGGCATTGGGGATGACGGGAAAGAGGGGCAGCATGGCTTCGTATTTACATAATAATTGGGAGGATTGGGGGTCAACTTGTACGTCTTCTTCATGGGGGAAGTCAGGATACAAAATTAAATGCTCAAAGGGGTATTGCTATTGACAAGAGGGATTTGTTTTGCACCTTATAGCTTTAACAGAACTTTCAAACAAAAATGAATCCCATCACATATGACTTATTCGATCTCCACTTTTTCTCCTTTTTGAGACAATGTTTCCTTTTTTGACAGTTTTACCCAACATGCAGCAGGCGAGGAACTTGTTTTCTGAGGGATAGTTGCAAAAATAATTTGCAGCCCCTATTTGTCCAAACAGCGGTTTTCTGAGTAGATGTAACTCAACTAGGAGCTAAAAGATAAAATGATCTTTCTTTTATACAGGAAAGACAAAAAAGAAATAATATCAGACACAAATAGATTTGAAGTGACGTTGAAGTCTTGAGAAACATTGCACTTGATTTTTTCTTCAAGGAATGAAGAAACGTTATAAACAGTTTAAAGGGAAGTTACAGGGACATGAGGGGTTAAAAAGGGAGTAAGTTGTTACCAAGAAAACACTGGCTATTATTATTTATGTACACTTTGGTATCAACTTGTCGTATTTCTTTTCCGCATGACCGGGATATGAGGCTGACATTCTTTTCTTCCTTTTTTGGTATGGACAGCCCATTTTTCGAATCGATTCTTTTTAAATGATTGGGGTATAAAGCTGGGATTTCTTTGGTGGAGAAGTGTTTCTAGTTCTCGCGAAGGATGTGAGAAGAGCCTGTTTAGGGTAAGGAGTGTCACATGGATGGCATGTAGGGCCAATTAAAGCTGGAACCACTGAGTAACATGTCCCTAATGAGCGTTTCGATGGGAGTTTTGCCCACTAAACGAACGAAGAAGAGTTGCTCGATGACCTGGGAACTGACTGTTCGGAGCGAAGGAAGTCGCAGTAAGAGTTTGCCGAAACGGGTTGGCTGGTTCGGGTACTGTGACCGGCAATATTCCTCCAAAGCGCATTGGGACTTTTCTTGGAGACTTTCTATATGGGCCATGTCCGATAAGCCACACGCATCTGGAAAGAAAAAGACAAAACTACGTCAGTACACATGTTTTCCAAGAATCTCAATGAAAGAAAATATCTACTAATATAACGAAAAATTTGTAACTCAATTTCTTAATTAAATTTTCAAATTAAACCTTGCTCTCAAGACTTCAGAAGAACAAGTTCAACTTCCGAGTTTCCGATCAAGTTCTTTAGATTTCTTTGAGCTACCTCAGAAGTTCGAGCAGTCCAATTTCAACGAGGGTAAAAAGAAGGGTCATTTCGAGGTTAATTTTGCCGTAAGGTGATACACATCGAGTAGTACAGAGCGAATCTACTACAAGACCTTTATAAGATAGCCGTCTGGATGGAACGGTCGGAATGTAAGATTCTCTGGACCAGATACTGTTACGTGTCAAGTGTTCTACATGTTGAGCATGGTACGGTAGTTTAAGGCGGTGAATTCTGACACTTTAGCTATAGGGTTGTAGTAGATAAGATAGAGAGGGAAGGAGGGTGGATTAGCATGGCTCATCACGCAGCATGAAGAGAAGTTTTCGCTAGGGTAGGGTCACAAGTGGGTGCTTGGTGACGGGTGAAAAAGAAAGTCTGCCCTGCTTCATTTCGTAACAGAAGGGGGTGTCCATGTGTGGTTTTTGGCTTTTCGTTCAAGGCTAAAAAGCATTCAGCTCTTACCCCCTTATATCCTCATATGTGGTACTAACTCGGTGTCCCCCATTTTTTTCTTTCTTTGGTGGACAGCCACTAAGGGAAAGACCGAGAGAAAAAGGGGAGATTAGTTTGACGTTAGGACCCCTCCAATGATTTTCTCCGTCTGTCCGCTTTTACGCTTTATTCTTTTGGCCCCAAAAAGTTCCAAAGCTGGACCCCCGAAACAAGAATCGACAACCATTGTTCCCCATCACATGTTAGTTACCACAAAAACCACAACCAGGACGACACCATACTGCTCAAACTGTCCCAAAATGTAGAAACGGAAAGTGCCTGCGTTTTCGAGCTTTTCTGGGTTGTTTATAGTTCCGCTGAAGCGGAACGCCTAATCGCCTTACCGCGTATTACTGCCAATGATTGCAGTATCAATCTCCACTAGGTGACAGTCATTTTATGAAAAACTTTTTTCTTCAAAATTTTCTAACTTTAAACTCTAATTTTGAGAAACACACCTTACCAAAATACTGAATATTTATATTTATGAATGCCAACTTTCCGAGAACTACAGTTAATTCTTTTACAGTTTGTAGCTTTGTTATTAAAATGTAATCAATTTAGTTGCACTTAGCTTTGCTTCGAATATTATAGTCGACAGAGTATACAAACGTTAACATCCATAATCGCTAACTTTATTGGAAAAAGTGTCTGATTTACACATAGTTGCTAACTTTGTTTTTACGTGATTTCATGATTGCTAGTTGTGATGAAATGTGTGGAAGATTTGAAAGAGTGAGGGTTCAGACATTAACAGCGTGCTGCGTAATTAAAGAACATTCAAGAAGTTGCAAAGAATGAAACTCTTTGAAGTGGAGCCCTGGATTGGTCGTAAAAAGTGAGTTCCCGGTCTGGGGGTGCACGCTTAATAGAACACTTTTTGACATTATGGGTTTTTGTAGAGTTGCGGCTTGTCGCACACCCTTCTCTTGTACTACACATACTACTCCACAAGCTCTTGCACATCTGTCACGAGCTGTATTATAGCTGACTTTCTCTTATATCAACCCCTCCTTCATTTTACACAACCACCCCACCTCCTCTTGCCTCCCAACAAGGTATACACACGGGTAGTCGGATATTGATCAATAATACGCCTATTTCCTTTTCATTTTTAAACCCCTAAAGTAACCGAGATTTGCTGTATCCCTACTCTCTATTGCCCCGGTAGTCCTGTGCACTAAAAATCCCCCGGTGGAATAAAAGTAAGGGCGGTCAGATTGCAACACATTGTTGCAACCGGAAACGTGGAATTTGGGGAATCTTAAATCTGAGACGCAATTCTGCTACGAATGAAATTTTTAGATTATAAAGGGGGGGGACTAAAAGTCTTATGTGGAATCTGGAATGTTCCTAGACGCCCAAACAGGGAGGGCTAAGGGGTAGGCGGGAAAGATGGTTAGAATGGACATTGTTACAGCCTTAGCCTCTCTTAATGGTTGTGCTCCGTAATGAGGAGGTTCCCGGAGCCTAAAAGTGGCTGTAATCAAGGAACGAAGAAGTGGTCAGTCATAAATTTCCCACGTATAGAAAACAAAAAAAAACTTTTTGCGCTCAGCCTCCCTCTTCTTTTGTTCTTAATCTCTTTGCACACAAATTACCGAACCGACAAACGTTTCCCGAGCATTTCGGAACGCTTTGGTGAAATTTTAAAACATTTTCATTTTTTTATGTTTTCGGAAAATTATTATTGTTGATTATTGGGCGAAAACGTTAGTACAAGGGGTTTGAAAAGGCTTGGGAATTTTTGGGTGGAAAAAGTATTGTTGAAAAAGGGAAGGAATTTTTGGCTTTCAATTACGTGGAAACCGCATCATTGACAAGCGATACACAAAAGCGATGATGGATTCTGGGAGAGCACGGAGCTTATGGTGAGATTGAAGACTGCTAGCGAGAGAGGAAGAGCGACTTTACCTGAAAACTGTTTTTCGGTGATGGTAGGGGCTCGGTAAACCGATAAAGAATATACAGGCTCCCCATCCATCAACTGACCGCTTGGCAGCTATTCTGAATACCAATCTTGCATACGAGCGGACGTTAGCTCAAAAGTCAAGACTTTGCCCCCGAGATTGAGAGTATGAGCGAGGGCGAGCTATAAAACCTAACACTTTTCAATTCCTATGGCGCTATGTCATCAGTACGGTATGGAATTTTCTTAAAGCTGTGTACTCATTTCTGTTGCTGTAACTACCACGGCTTTCATCATCTAGCTAATAAATGCCGCTCAAGTGTGTTGCTTTAATGACTAAGTCCAGTTAATTGCCTTTCTGCATCAAACTAACGAAAATAATACTTTACAATTCTTAGATGTTCTTGCAAACTTTGAAAAGAAAGTACTGTACAGTAGGTTTAACGCACTTAAAGCATGAAATGTCCGTAAATCACAACAGATTGATAGCAAGATATGTCTACTAAATCCTGATTTCCATTACATATTTAAATCGTCTTTCCGCGCATTTCTCATGCAAAGAATGTTGGAAATAACGGACGACTGAGCTTGTCCGTTAAATCGAGAATTTATTTCCCAAGAGTATGTTTGATGTCGAGAACAAAATTTGTTGAAGTTTTAGAGCTTTTTCATGCAAGCAGGTTCCTTATAACGGACAAGATTAGATTGTCCATTACATCGAGACTTTTGTCAAGAAGCAAATTCTTTTTGTATCCACTAGGCACGGCTTCTTCTTTGTCTCTAAACTGTTTTCCGACAAAGGGTGTTTGAAATAACGGACTAGTCCGCATTGTCCGTTAAATCGAGATTAAGCTCCTATAAAGGATATTATTCTGACGTACAGCTGACAACTCTGTTTGCTCATAGCGTGTTTTACGCAAGGAGTGTTTGAAATAACGGGCTAGTTGGGAATTGTCCATTAAATCGAGAGCATGTTGTATCACTCGGGAGTTTTCTAGTGTATGACAGAAAGCTTTGGACATCTATAAGTAAAACTAAACCAAAACTGAGTCATACGACTGGTTGACGTAAGCGAACAAAATAATTCATTGTTGAAGACATCAACTCCGAAAGAAAGACCGAAATTAGACTGCGTTAAGATGCCATCGGTTGTTGCGTACTGTCTTGCAATTAAGATTTTTTTTGGATGCAGTCTCGGTGAAGCGAAAATGGAACGTTCATATTGTTTATGCAAATTTCCGCGTACGAAATTTGATAAAAAGTTTCCTTTTTTATCTGTAAACTTAATCTAACTTTTGTAGCGACCCCTGGCAGTATTGTTCGGCGTTAACAAATAGAGTCTATTAGTAGGAGTTGCAAAGGTCTGACATACGAGGCCCGGATGCCTTTTAGCATAATCAAGTCCATCATGCAAGCAACTCCAAGGGTTGGGATATGCAAATGAGATACACACGCAACAGCTGGGACTGCCTTATTGCTTTTGCCTGTGGTTTCTCTAAGCAAGCAACCAAGACAAACTTGCAGGATGCAAAGGGCTCAAACATTTATGAACAGGATCTTAACCTCATACAAGAGCATCCCCCCCTAAAAATTACAATAAAAATAATAATAAGTTGCTTCATTCCACCAAAATTTACGCCAAAATTCACAAATTTTTCAGTCAACTGTTTAAACCTTTAAACCTTACACGAGTTGACCTTTAAATCAATATTGGTGCTAAACCTTGTATTAAACCTTGTCTTATCGATATTGCAGTACTAAGTGCCCATTATCTCTAATTTCCACACGTGGACATTGAGTGCGAGTTAGTACGACACAGATTCACGTTAGCTCCCCCCTTTGGAATGTAATCAAAATCATTCGAGCCTTTTCTCCCCCTACAAAGACCCTACTTTCTGTCCACCGCGTATTATCGAACTAGCCAGCACCAAAATTTCTGTCTGGGATGTCGTGTGGGATGTTTTTGAGTGCCGAATACTGTGAAGACACCCTGTCGCGTGACAGCAGGATTCCTGCTCACATCACACACACATACAACACGGTTTGGTGCTCATACACTATACTTCCCTGGTCGCCTGACGTCACCTGAATGCATCTTAGAAAAGGTCACCGGGTTTCCGGATTCGATTACTTGTTAGCAACATGGCTAAACAGGCCACCCTCTTTGCCTTTTAATCTATCGAGTCCCCTATATTCCCTGTACTGTCCTGGTACTTTACCAGCCAGCATTCTTACCGCATTTGCTATTTCCCCAGCTTGTCTGTACACAAACCATTATACTACACGAAAACCGTGCAAAGAAACAAAAGGCTCTTGGGTGCACGCATTCCAAGCGCTTATTACCCCCGGAACTACACAAGACAACTCTTTTTAATATTGATGCACCCCTTTGTCCCCCTATTTGCCCTTTATGCTGGTTGACGTACCCAAAATATCTAATTTAACTGGCATTTCCGTGGAACGCTTTCATACAGTTTTGAACATTGCCGCTCTCTGACCTTTTTGACACAAAATATTGTAATCTATTACAATATTTTGCGCCAAAAAGGATTGAAGTGGAAAATGCCTCGGATTGATACAACGGAATTGACGGTTTGACACATTTTTTAAATAAGGATACACCAAAATGAAAACAGAAAAATTGAAATAAAAAGGAAACAAGAAAAAAGTGCCATTAAAATGAAAATAAAGTACGAATTAAAACAACGCAAAAGTATCAATAATTCAAGAGTTCAAGTCGAACCTTGTCACCGTGAATATAAATCGTTGAATTAAAGATTTGTTCGTATTACTTTTCACTTTTTTCTTTTACTTGAACTTTTTCTTATCTTTGGTTAAATATTTACATTTTTTGTAAATTATTTTTTTTCTTGTATAGTCGTAGATTTGACTTCGCATTCTTTTATTTATCTTTTAAGTTTATATATTTTTTCTTTTATTTCTACGTAAACTCTCATAATTTTCTTCATTTTTCGATTTGGATTTTTCTTTCTTTTTCCCCCTTTGGCCTATTTATTTATTTACGTGCCACAAGGGTGCGTAAGAAAGAGGTTTGTAAGCAAAGAGGAGACCTCGTAGGAAAATGTGTATGCCAAATCGCGAGCTAACAACTGTCACTTGCGTGCAATGCTTCGATTCCTATATTTGATTCATCAAGGATCGTCTGGATTTGGTGGAAATTTAACCGGAACTTTTCAAAAATAAGAACAATACTCTGAGTCGGAGCAACTCCTGAGTTTCCCGTAAGCAAATATCTGATTTTTTTTAACCAAACGCCCATTAATTATTTTAAAGAAATCAAGTAAAACAAACTGGAATTTCTGGATATTTTTGGAAAGGTTTGGAAAATGAAAAGAAATGAAGGATTTACCTGTGGTGAAAAGGACGATCGCTTTGAGACAGGAATATTCGGCTGAATCGACTTGCAGTGCTTTGAGTTTTTCGACTTGTTCCTGGAAAATCCGTATATGGTCCATAAACGCCACGACGCGATCGGCAGCCATGGGACTAGCGTGCAATCCTGCAGCGGCTAATAAAGGGGCCACGTGTAAGGGCATGGAACATTGGGAAGCATTGAGCACGAACAGTTCACTCCAGACTAACCTCAGTAATGCCACTTGATCAGTTACCTGTATAAGGAGATACACCACAGAGAAAAAAAGGTAAAAAAAATAAGTACCAAGAAGATCAGAAAAGAGAACTTTCCCAACCCAGAAAATTAAAATCCATGGCGCCATCAACTTAATGAAACGGTGTCTGCCTTTGCCCCCCAAAACTAATAACGTGTTTGAGGATGAGATTAAACGAGATCAATCACCAAAAGATCCTTTTGTACACACAAAACGGCGGTACGAACGCCAACTTGAAAGGAAAAAGCAGAGCAACACTTTTTCATGACTTTTCTCCATTTGTTTTAGTTTACTCTATGAGATTTTTTTTCTTCTCTTTTTTCATTATTACCTGGAGGTCTGGGAAGAAAGGGATGTTTCGTGCCCATTCTACGGCGGAAAAAAGAAGCCGGGCCGCTAATTCGCAGATGTTATCGATGCCCATGATGTTGTTGGGTTGCATGCACTGACCATACCGGGACGTAGGGTACGGTTCGGCACGAAGCAACAATGAAATGTAACTAGACAGGTAACTGTGGCCGTTTAGCGCTTCTCCGTTCGTTAACGCAAATTGACCAGGCAAGCCAGGGTGTTGAGTAGGTGGCACCCGACCTCTTTGGACAGCTAAAAAAGCGTAACAAGAACGAAAAAAGATTGTTGATTAAACGTGTCAATATTTTCTTGTCGCACCTTACACTTAGCCACTACGCCCTTAATTAATAACTACGATTTTTTGTGTCTACTCTCCAATATTCAAGATTAATCATTCTTAAAATTAAAAATTCTTCCTGAAATTAACCATCCTTCTTGAAGTTAATAATCCACTCTAAATTAATTTCGAGGTAGTTCTTTAAACTTAGTTCGCGAAGTTCTTCCCTGACATTAATGATTAATTATGAAAACATACAGAAACTTTTTTTTGAAAATAAATGAGCTTGGAATAATTGATTTTTGGGATAAAAAGAAGGGTGGCGTGTTTATAGCCAATATGCCAATTATGTTAATTACAACTTTAACAAGTGTATCTCGTTTTTTCTGCTTTTGGGGATTTGCCACACGCAAAGTGTACATGATTTAGATTGCACGCTAAAAAAGTAGTGTGGATACAAGATAGTAAAAAATGGTTATGAAAATACCCAGATTAAAGGGAACGGTAATGGGTAGGTGCCGTACGTTTTCTGGCTGGCCTTGAATACAATCCAGCGCCACTTTTTATCATGGCTTACTAGAGACATAAAACTGGCACACATATCCTCAAAAAGTGCAGAGCGGGTGGAGGAAACTAACAATTATGTAAAATTTGCTGCAGGTGAGAAAGTATAGTCAGGGTGAAGGTACTGTACGTTGGGACAAGTGGTACGTTTTCTGAAAGTTTCGCCATCGTCCAAAGTTTTGGGTGTGCCAAAAATGGCGAGTTCCGAGGAGGATACAAAGTTTTAGATTGTAAAAAAAACGTCCTTAACGTTTTCATTGCGTACGCAGGCAATAAATCAAACTCTTCCTTGGATCTTAAGCTGAGATAACTTTTATTTCGTTAGAAAAAAGTGGCTTTATCTGTTTATTTCTTCCAGTGATTACAAGTTCGGCTCTGTTTACAACGACGCAATTGCGACTTACACGTGCGTTCTGTTCCGTACAGTTCACGTACTTAATGCACGTATGCCTAAACTTTTATCAGGTTTCCTAACCCCTGACTGAATCATAAATCTCAAGTCAATCTGTCAGGTTTAGCAAAATTATCTAACTTTTTAACTCGCTTTAACTATTTTTCGTCATTTTCAAAATAAATATATATTTCTTTTTTTCCCCTTAACAATTTAGCGTTTGATTATTCGTCGTTTCTGAACGATTCAACCTGTAACTCAATTGTATGTATATTTGGGAAAGGAGAAAGAGACTCTCGCCAAATTATTGGTGACTAACATTTCCTAACTAAACATCTTTTGACTAACACTTCTCTAACTAAAGATTTTCTTTCAAATGAAAGGGTAAAACAATAAATGATGGTTCACGAATGGAAGATTACGTTGAAGTCACGATAACTTCTTTTTGGGAATCTATTCGAGGTTAATTAGCGTTTAAGGATAATTAAGGGACGGGGTATTGTAAGACGGCTGCATATATTGAGAAATAAAGAAAAAGAAGTCGAGGAATTTGTTATAAGAGTATGGGTTTTCAGATGGAAATTCCCGCATGATGGCGAGAAGTCGCCACCCACTCGAAAGGCTTTGTAATCTGCCGCCTTGACGCTTGTTTTTTACGATCCAGGGTTTCTGTTCGAGAAGGGGTTCTGGGTCTTTGCCATGTGTGTATGTGTGTAGTCTTTCTCGGCTCCGGATTTTTGCTGTGTAACTGGCTTTCTCTATTGAAGCTTACGAGAACCCCCTGAAACTGTTGTGCAGCGCAAGAATGGCACGGGTTTTTACAAAAAAAGACAATTTATTTGGACTATAAACTTAATTGGGTATCTGCTGCAAACTATCAAATTTAAACAACTTTGAGAGGCAAAAAGGTTCTGTCGAACAAGAAAACCCATGGAACTTCCTACCAGTCTGTAATATGATACAATGTCAAAAAAAATAATATTGAAAATGTTCGGAAATTTTGTTATCAAGGTATAGTGTTTATTTTCTATGAAAGAGATATTCTCCCCAAAAAAGAAACAACTGTTATGGAAATGTGGGCAAGGATAAAAGAGAACTTTATGGCGTTCCAGGATCCACAGGGAATCTTTTTGGGCATGGTTTTTGAAACTATTCTTTCATGGGACTGGGAACCTTTTGTTATTGCCCCGTTGGCATATCTACAATTGTTCTGCTTTGTATGGAGTTAGGAATCTTAGCTAAAAAAGACGTATGTCAGAATTTTTTTCCTTTTTTCTCAGAATAGTTAAGGCAAGTATTAGGTATTCAGCAAGTTGTTTGTACATGGCACGCAAAAAAAGTGTTATGTGCTCAAGTTAGCTCCACCTTCAGTCTGCTTACTCGAGTTTCTAATGACAATCGGATCCTATCTGAAACTCGTGTGTCGCATGCCATCCACACCCGAAGTACGAATGCAACTTTAGAATACCATGAATAGTTATGATACTGTCCAGTATTGTCGTTAAAACTTGTTTCGATTTGTAAGTGAAATACAGACCAAGTTTCCGGAAAAATTCAAGTAAATCAGGGAGCATGAAATATTCATGCGAATAATTTGTAGCTTACCTGAAGTGAAAGTACTTTGGTTAGGGAAGTAATCCTAAACTAGGTAATTTTACCGTTCAATGGCCTTGAATTTTTCTAACTTTTTACTGTATTTCCTTTGCTTATACAAAGTGTGTTTACGGTCCATTTTATATGCTTTTGTTTCGAGTTTTATTCGCTTGAAATTGGAATTTTGCACTTTTCTTCCTAGCCGTTTACGATATCTCAATTTTTTCATTGTATTGTACTTCATTTATTTTCCACTTTTATACAGTTTATTCTTTTATTTTCTTTCAATTATTTTATCTTTTTTTAAATTTTATTATTTCATTTTCTTTCATTTATTTTCAAGCTTTAATTCTTACAATGTCTTCTTTTCTTTCCGCGACTCTTTGGAAATGACCACTTTATAATTCGCTTACATCTGTTTATTATCCCGTTTTTACTGAACTGTCAAATTTAGCCGTTATTTTCACTTGTTTAATATTTGCGCTTCGCGCGACGTGGATGTAACAGCAAGCGGTTCCGCGAGTTAGCGTCTCGTGTTTTTCACTGTTTGCGAAGGCAATGCTAGAGGGAGTGAACGCATAGTGTTTTTCATTGTTGTTGCTTGATTGCCCTGGCGTTTTTCACTCAGTTTAATTTTCTTATCTCCGTTAATACGCTTTCGTGAAAACCCCCAAAAAACGCACCCGGATGTTTCAGCTAATCTTCAATTATGTAGATTAAGGTGCAACTTTCAGTTCTGACTTCACAAGGTAGTACATCATCTATGCTTCCTTACGCGTCGGCTCTGTGCGTACAACTTTGTCCAAAAAAACCTGGTACATGTACCTATAGATTCCTAGCCACTACTGTATCCGAACATATTGGACACTATCGAACCTTTTGATCCTATACCGTTTTCTTTATCTTTCCTTCGTAATCTTACTTCCTTGATCTACTCATAAACATTATTTTCAGAGTGTCATGGATCATTAGCCGCATAGGTGCAAGATTAACCCAGATTAAGTTTGATCTGATTCTTCTATAAGAAAAGAAAGCTCGAGTTTAGGTTGAATGTTGACTCCGGCTCTTCTGTGCTGTTGGAATGTTGACTTGCCAACAACCATAAACCTGGGGTGATATAAGACGATGTAGAGCGGCTTGGAGCAGCTCGTGTTACTGGTGGACGGTTTGACTATGACAGAGCATGAAAGGCATCTCCAGCCATAACAAGTGTGTGTATGTATGTGTGTGTGCGCCTGTATGGGGATGCGTTGCGTATCGCAGTGTCCAGAACACGAGGAGAGTCGAGAGAGAAGCGCTGCCCCATGTTGTAATGTGTGTCGCGTTTCTTCTTGCCCCGGCGCCACGCATCTCCGCTATTTACTTGTTGGGAAAAGGCGCCAACAGACGAACAGCAACACGCTTTTATACCCATCCTCTTCTAAACCTCCTTTTTTTGCCCCTCCTGCTTCACTAGCTAGCTTTATCTTACACCAGCGAAGAAAAAAAAAGTGATAGAAAACGCCAAGAAGATGAAGAAACATATATACATACACTTATCTCCCTAACATTTCCCAAGAACATTGCCTTGTTGATGTTTGCTCTTATCTTGATAAATTACCCTTTTCCTCCCCCTTCAAGCTCGGTAATTTCCGCCCCTTTTTGGCAGCTTGTCGAAGCCTGGTTAGCGTTCGGCCTAACTCAAGGTGTCATTCACGAACCCTTCGCTCCCGGTGACAGAAAAGGGGTTAGCGAGTTTATTCAAATGCTTTGTGAACCTTTCACACCCACTGACATTCACTCCCCGGAGAAATTAGCCACCAGAAAAGGTTAAAGACGCTGGGAATTAAGATAATGGCGATCTTCCTTTGGGTCAGCGCTATAGACTTGCGTGGTGTTAGATCATTAGAACTCGCCGAGTTTCCAACCACCCTCAAGCTGTGCCGTGGGAGCGTGAAATGGTGCTTGTCCATAATTTCTTCCTTTTCTTTTCTTCTTTTTTTTGTGTGTGAGTTCCTCATAAACAGAAGATCAAGAATCACAACTGTGTTAAAGTCCACTAATTGGACTTCCCCTTGGAGCGTAACGACTTCCATATGTTAAAATGACAAATGAAGAGTGGGGGCTCTCAGGTTGTCCATTTGCTGGCTCAGACGCAGTTTCAAAACGTTGTTGCGACTCAGGGCCAGAATTTATGTTTTTAAAAAACTTTTTCTTTCGAGAGGAAAAAAATTTAATACTGTGACGAAGTGTGTTAATTTTGCTTATTTTCCGCAGATTTTTTTTTTTCTAAAAAAGGGGCATTTTTCCTGGGTGTATGAACGTGACGGGAGGGAGGAAAGGGGGTTGGAGAGGAAAAGGGGTTTAGGAAAGCAAGAAAAGAGGAAAGGTCGCTGTTCCCACGGCCTTCAAAACCACAGGATCTCCGCCTTCTCGTCTTGGGCACCGCCACAAACTTTATTATAATGTGGTTTTCCATTTTTCAACTTCCTTCTCTTTCTTCCTTTCCTCTTCTTAAAGGGGGGCGAACAGACTCCCAGGCTTGAGATTACTCTCTTTCCCCCAACCTCCTGTACGAAATTGTTTCGCTTGCAGTTAAAACGAAATGTTTCTATTCTTAAACAAGACTCCCCGGAACAAGTGTTCCCGAATGTCTGGGAGATTTCGAAATCCCAAGACTTCGGACGAACGAAACCTCAATTATTGACGGCGTTGGACTGGGAGGTTTGCTTTGGAGAAATGTTGCGGAATTTGGCAGGTAGTTCGCGTTACCTGTTAGTTACGGATCGTTTTTTTTTAAAGCTACGTCATGTCCCTTTCAGTTAAGTTGTTCAACTCGCCTGTCACGTGTAATTATGGTGTTTCAGGCTCAGTTTAGGGACTTTTGTTCATTCACGGTAGTTTTAGGCGTCTTTGAGTGTTCAAGTGCATTAGTTGTAGAGACAGTTCGATTTAACGGACTACTGATTTACGGGCTCAACGTAAAGCTGTTCGTTTGTTCTCAAAATCCTCCGATTTTGATTACATTTCGTTTTGATGGTAATGTTTTGTCCGTTAAATCGAGTCTTACTGCTTTACGTTGTACTTCGAGGTTGGTTATTAGATGGTTGATTTGCAGTTAATAGACGATTGAAAGTACTCCTTTTGCGCGTATCAAGTTCAACGGACAGTTTTCTAGCCATTATTCAGTCATTCGGTTGTTACGGACACACCCCTTTATTAGCACATAATACCGAAATTTGTATGTGATTTCTATGGGGTATGATTGAAGAAGCCCTTGAAATGAAGGATGACAGTCCGATAAATCGGTTATGTGCTGAAGAAGTCCGTAAAATCGAGATGATTGAACCCTATCAGAATTTTGGATATGTTTAAAACCTCGCGTGTTTAATTTTCGTCTGCTTCGGTTAACATTACTAACATTACTGACAGGTGTCCGTTAAATCAAAACTACCTTACGTCCGTCCGTTAAATCGAGACTCTTCTGTATTTCGTATTAACAAAGCTAGGTATGTTTAATATCTACAAACGCATTAATATCAGTTGGATTTCATTATTGACCAAATAGTGTCCACTAAACCGAATACTACGCCAGTCCGTTAAATGAAGGCTACGTTTTGTTAATAAAGACGTACATCTGTTTGAAACTTTTGCGTGTGTTAATGGTATTTGGTTAACAGTGTCCAATTTCATTGTTGTGACGTTTCAGCTAACTTGTTCCACAGAGGAAATTTTCAGTCTCTTTTGCGTGACGCCTTACCAGATTTTCCCCTCTTTCGGCGCTGAAAAGTTGAGTGCATATCTCAAACTATCGGTTTACTGCTAGTTATACGTTGCTAACCATCAGAAAAAGAGGCTACTGACGTACTTTGGTCTCGGTTGGGCTTTGCTGAAACCAAGTGTTAAGTGTCTAGCTTTTCTGTACAGAGTGAACGTGAGTAAGGAAACGAAGCCCGGGTGGTTCTTTTTTTCATATTTAATACTGTCCAGTACTTCTGGAAAATTGTGCAGCTTGGAACCCGCGTGTAAAAGATGCGCGGCCGGAGCTCATTTTAACATAAATCTTAGCAACTGGACGCCCTACTGCGTACTTTTTGTGGTATTTATTATGTTTCTTTTCTGTGGCGCATTTAACGCGCAGGTTTTCATAAGCTCCAGCGCGTTGGGCCCTTTTCGTTCATCAGGCAATTTTTAAATGAAGCCCCCCTCTTACACGGTGTCTAACATGTACCGGCAGGCTTCAGGTTGGCTTACACTTTATAACTGCCTCCCAGGCACAGAATTCTTCGCTTGATGAACACTTTTCCTCGTAAACTCAATAGAGTTAACGCCGTTGGCAATGGTCAGCAAAAAAAAAATTTGGTCCGTCAGTGGACTATAAGCAACGGAAAGGTTAAACGCTTCACAAAACTAACTAATTGGCATAAAAAATGACCACACTTTGTATTTTACGACAAATTTGCAATGCTCTTCTTCCTTAATCCAGTCCTCTGTTGAAAATTAAAATAAAGTAATTTCTTAAAATCTCAACTACGTTGAAATGTTGCACTGGAAGAGCTTTAAATCTTTAATAACAATTTAGGTTTAGGGACTCGAAAAAAATGTCATTGAAAAAAATTCGAGTCCCTAAACTTAAACTCGAAAAACTTATTGTGTCAAACGAAGGAAAGAAACGCTAAGACGATTTACAAATCGCAAATAGAGTCCCAAGTCCGTGGAGCGCCTTATCAGAGCTGGCGAAGTACAAATTAGTGCGCAAGTAAAAAGATACTCCCGAAAATCTGTTTATTATTAAAAAGTTTCTGACCTCGGACCCCTTGAGTTTCTACGTCTTTAACGTCGCACAAAGTGATCATGTTGCGCTCGCCTCAAGTCTTGAGAGCGGCCCGCTCGCTGGCTTTTCACTCGAAACTCAGCTCCAATTCATCCCTTTTTCATCCCGTCACAACGAGAAGGGTTCGGTTTGGGGTTTTGGCTTGCACGAGTTGAATCGCTCCACACAATCCTTAAGAGAGCCCCGACCGTCTTCGAATTGACTAATTAATGCATGGCAACTCCCCTCTCCTCCCTTTTCTTTTTGAAACCAAAATCTAAGCCTTTGGAGGGTGTTGGAGGGTCGTCTAGGGGCTTCAGACCATACCAAGTTTACCCCATGCGGCGGTCCCCACTTGTTACCGATTCCCTTAACAATAGCTGTCAATTCTCCGCCACAAAACCCTCAACTCTAGTGCTACCTTGTTTCAGAGCTTAACTTATAGTGTAGGATGATCTCTTGTGCTACCTTACAATATAACTTGCACTAGCTTATGTTTAGAAATAATACGAAATGTCATAAAGTTTGGACAACAAATATAAGAATAATGAAAAATAATAAAATGGCCCCCGCACTGAATCACAACGTTTGCCGCACTCATGCGGTTAATGGCTGAGAAGCGATACGAGGAAAATGTTGAGAAAAATAGGAATATAATGAAAGAGTAATAGTGGTTAAAATTATTCCAGTAAGCAAAAGATCGAAGCATAGGCCCAAAAGGAAATCGAAGCTGTAGGTGCCCACAAGAAAAAGCTAGTAGAAAAAGGGCCGAAAAAAGCTGTGAGGGAAAGCAGAAGAGAAAAAAAAAGCCCCCAAGAATTTTCGCCTCGTAATTAATTGGAAGAGGTATGAAGGAATTTTTTTTTAGATTGAAAGTATAGAGTGAGAGAGAGATAGCTGGCAGGGACCCACCGTAGACCCCAAGCCCGGCAAGAGCGTACTGGTTCCAGACAGCTGGGGGCCGATGGGGGATCAACCCACCTTCTCTTCTCATGCCCATTTTGAGGCACTTCTTGAGTCGGCAGTATTGGCACTGGTTCCGATGATGCTGGTCAATAGGGCAATTACGATTGCCGCGGCATGAATACGTCAGGTTCCGGCGCACGCTCCGTTTGAAGAAACTTTTACAACCTGAATAAACCAAGAAGAGTTCCAACAATTAGTTCAGGCATTGAAACCTTGGAAGCATATAGAGCAGTTCAGTGTAAGTTATTTAGTTCAATACGATGCATGTTTTGTAGAAATCGAGAATGGTTCAGTGACTAGCGCGGTGCTATATTCCTACTACTGTCGCAGAAATCTAATGTCAATTCCGAGTCCATTCGCGTTTAGGCACGTGCTACTATCTAGGATACGTAAGTTGCTAGTACCGCATTGTGTTACTTCTAGTTTCACAGAAATCTAGTTTGCTTAAGTGACTAGTTTCGTACTAGGTTGGAGCTAGTATCGTACTAGTTTAATGCTAGTAGCGCACTAGGTTACTGCTAGTACCGTACTAAGTTAGTGCTAGTGTCGTACTAAGTTAGTGCTAGTATCGTACTAAGTTAGTGCTAGTTTCGTAGAAATTAGAAGTACAAAGCGTATCGTATTGCTTAGGGAGGTCTAATTTCGCGAAACTGTAGTCTTAGTTCACGACTAGCAACAAGACAGAAGCACTTTTTCCTAACCTCTCTGCCTTTTGCGGGAATCGAACTCGAGTCCCTGAGGTTATGAGACAACCCTTCTAACCGCAAGACCACGGAACCCAGTCATCGTAACCGCAAACAGTAAAGCCACCAAAGGTAATTTGACTTCTCAAACATCGAAAGGTTCTAGTTTGCACAAAAGGCTGGGATTGCAGCGAGCTGAGTACTTCATATTACACTCTCAAAATGCGCTCTTAAATCGCAAGAAAATTTATCTTTTTATTGGGTTGTCCATGTTAGTTTCCACCCAAGTTCTTGGGTAAACAAATTAACAGTTCTCCCACGTGGACAGAAAGGATTTGGATCTACTATTTTCCGTTAACGTGCGAAGGCGTAAAAGGATTATGATTAGCAAGAGCGAGTGTGGTATTAATATTTAACCGAAACTTTGATAAGCAAAGATATCGCCAGCTATTCTTGACAGTACTTTTTAAGAACGTGGGCATTATACGCAGTTTCCTGGTACATTCCAAAGTAACACACCCTGCTTAAGGCTTTTCCTCCCCCGAACTTACAGGTCACTTTCAATTTTTAGATAGTTCAATCGCACGAGGATTATACGCTTAAGTTTAGCAAGGATAAAGAATTGTTGGGTTAGTCCAATCACTTCTATTTCGCGTGATCAGAAAAGCAAAAGAAAGTTCTCAACAGGCTACTAAGAATACTTTTTTTCCAATGTTGAATATTTCGTTGTGTAACCAATAAGGGAAACCCGACATTGTTACAGAACTATGGCTAAGGCAAAGGCGAGGGGTGGGAAGTGGGGGGACAATAGAGTTATACGGGGGGAACTGTCTTGGGCGCAATAGTGTAAAAGGCGGCAGATAAGCCCCGGAGTTGTAAAACGATAAGGGTGAGCAAGCCCCATGATTGAGAAATGGTCAATTCGGTGGTTTTATTGGGCAACTACTGTAGTTTGTCAATGAGCTTTGCGTGAGCTTTACAGTGTCCCAAAGGTCTTCGTATTCAAACTGGGCTAGGGGAGATATTGTAGGCTTAAAATCTATGGCAAGGTTTGGGAATTATTCTCATGCTGGAATAGTTCAAGAAAGAAAAGGAGGCGGGCTGTTTTAGTAGCGGTCTACTTCGCATCTGGCCCTAGTGTTGCTTGCCTATTTTTTTTTCAAGTTTTCAGGGAGCTCCGACAAGGAGTTTTAATCAGTATCACCAACGTGTAAACACGTTTTCAAACGGGTGTGTCGTTTGTTGTCCCTACGTTTCTGTAAACAGCGGACAAGGAATGCGGCCCTTATCAGTTCCTTCTTTTTTCGCCACAAGCCCTAATCCACTTGAAACGGAACTTGGGTAAATTTTATCACTACTAGATCTTTAACACGTCATTACTAATCGATTCGGAATCGCGTGACGACACTTGTTTTAAACACAGTTCCTGATTCTTTCCCATTGAAACATCAATTACCGTGACCGATAATAAATCGCCTAGAATTTCACTTCAGAAAAATTCAAACTATTATTTAGAAATTCGGAAATTTTAAATCTTTTTCAGATTTTTGTTAGAAAACATTTTGGAGTTTTTTCTTAAAGCAAATGTTTAAAGCGAACAGAAAACGAAATAACATTTAATCCTTCAAGAAAGAAAACCGTGTTAACTATGTTGTATTTAAATGGACGTATTAAATTTTGTTAGTCGACTATTATTCCAGATCTAAATATTGGAATGAAGAATCAACCATTAAAGTACCAAGCAAGAAAATAAGTAATCGCATTAATGGAAGTCAGCCCTGTTATACTTTAATTTGTTGCTGTACTGAAGTTTTTGTTTTGAATTCTTTGCCATGACACGTCAAAGCTAAAGACATCGCTCCTAAAGTTAGAACGTCACTATATACAGACGGATTAACACAATATTACGATGTAAAGTAACGAAAGTGTGCGTTAAGCTTTGGCTATACAACAAGTTTATGTTTTGTCTGATTCTCTGCTTTATAATGAAGGTGTCCAAAACTTTCTGGTACATTCCCATACAGTTCCCCTACGACCACTGTCCCTTATTTTTTCCGACACTCGAAGAATTTACTGTTACCTACGATAAAAGCTAATGACTTCGCTCTTAAAGTTAGAACGCCACTGTCCACTAATGAACTAACGTAAGACTAGGATTTTAAGTAACAAAGGGACCAAGGAGTAGGATAATGTAGCAACTAATTAGAAAACTTTTCGTGAGAACAAGACGTTGTGAAACTACAGGTAAAAACCAAAACCTTGGTAGAAATGGGAGAAGTTCACGAGAATTTTCTCACTTACCTTCGCACGTGAACTGTCCATAATGTTTGCCCGACGACTTATCTCCGCAAACCACGCATTCCACGTTGGGTGCATCTTTGCCGTTAGCCGAGGCGGAAGACGAGGCGGAAGAAGCTTGCGAACCCGGGGTGGAAATCTGCGGAGGAATCGGCACCAAGTTGCCGCCACCAACACCGACGACCAATTCATCGGCCGTCGGTGAGGTAGTGATTGTCGTCGGATCACGCCACACACCCACCGGTCCCATATTCACAGCACCCACTGGGGTCATGAGTGCCATTTTGGCCCAACGATCTTGCGGCCTGTCTGTCCAAACGAAGTTGTAATCCAAATTCGACACCGTGAACACCGAAGTTTCTTTCCTATTGAACAGTCCCCACTAAAATTCTTGAAATATATTCAACACTGGTCAAGTAAAACACACGATCGTCCCGAATTTCACTGGAAGCGTTGCTTAAGCGCGTTAACTGCCCAAACCTTTAATGGCTTAACTTGTCAACTTAATCAACCTCGCAATTTTAACTCAACCTTCTTAGTTCAATCTTTTCCCAGGCCCCAAAAACCCAATTCCAGCACTTGTAACAACTTTTTGCACCGAAAACTGGGAATTCACACTGACGCTCCTCGAAGTTTCCCAAACCGTATGGACGAACGTCCCGATAAATTTCTGCTCTTTTTTTAGCTGTATGAATAATGTTACGTCAAAGACGAGGGTGCACAGAAGGGGTGAAGCATTCGAGGCAAAGGTCACGACACCAAAAGCGGCCCTTTCGCCTCCGCACCTCTTGAACGGCTGCGGTAGACTGGTCTACTAAGGTCTTGCTCTCTGGCTCTTCTCCCGTTCCGTTTGCTCTCTGGCACGGCACGGTGCTGATGGCAAGTGGAAGTCCTGTCCCTGTCCCCGTGGCTCTGTAGGTCTCTGCCGCGTATCCCCTCAACGGAGCTTCCCCTCCTCAACTGCCCTTCTTTAGCCTTTAGAGATGGCCCTTTCCGTCGGGGTGGGCTTGATGTCGGGTGGGGAAACTTCCTCCCCACTATCCTCGTTACTACGAGGACCTTCCCTCTGCCAACTTCCACCCATCATCCCCCCGGAGCCCCCGAGGCCGAACCCCCGACCCCTGTGGCCCTTTGGGGTGCTCCGGTCGAGCACGGCGCGCGCCGGAGCGACACCTTTGACATCCTCCTTTTTCGGCCCCCAGGAACCAGCGGAGGGCGGGGACAAGGAGTTGCTATAGCAACCCTGAACCGAACCCGACAGCCGTGTCACCCTCTTTCCTGGACAGTTCCGCAGCACAAGTCCCTCATTGGGTACGTGCCGGGGCATGCCCTGCGGCCATTGGGGGCACGGCCCTCAATGGCTCCCCTCAAGCTATTCTCTTCATTGGAGGCTCCTGCGCCCATTATTGGCTGGGGCTCAGGTTTGCGTTGCTTTTTTTGGGGTTGAGAGAGGGGACTTTTTTTTCGGGAGTCTTGTTTGTCTCTCCCCCGTTTCTAATGTTGCACCATGCGAGCCAAGAAAGTCTTGCAAGCACCAGCGAAGACGGGAAGCTGTGGCTGCCTTGGCAACCGCAGTCTATTGACGTTCTGCGGCCCAGCAAAGATCCGGTGGACGGTGCTTTGACTTTTAAAAACCGAGGATGAAGTTCTTTGGGGGAGGGTGGCGGATTTGAGTTGTATTGATCAGTTTTATTTGGGTTATGGTGTGTTTGTTTTTAGTGACATTTGGGGTTGGGTTTGGAGGTGATCTTCGGACAGTCAGGTTGGGTTTTAGGTGATTGTTCATTGTTGTTTCATTTCGTTTTGGGTGCGTTTTCTATTCTGAGAAGAGTGTATTTTCAGGGAAAGAAAAGGTTATCTGAGGAAAACAAAATGTCCCGTCTCTCCTAGATTCGCATTAACTTACTGTTTATCAGGAGCCAAGTCAAGTACACTATTTGTTCCGTGGGAGATAACGTGGCTCATTTATATAGCAAAAACACCCAGACCAACAAGGTTGCGGACTCTTCCAGCCCAACCCTCGCCCAACACCACCCTGTCTTGTTTCTAAATGAACCTGCATTTCCGATATCCATAAGGGTGATTTCCTCGTGACCCTGTTCGCAGTTCGAGCATACTTTTAACCTAGCTTGACCCCATTTGCCTTTGACCTTGTGGCCAAAGATATCCCTTTCGTCCGAATGGAAGGGAGGGGCTTGGACGATGGCTTTATTTAGCATCGCCACTGAGTCGTGTTTATTTATCACAATCGTTAATTATCAATCCTAAGGAAACAACAAAGCCAGGACAAAGTTCAAGAATTAACATGTGCATTGCAAATATTAAAAAAATATTCTCAATAGTGAAATTGTGAAATGGAACAAAGGTTATCTTTGACTTTCAAACCTCAATAGTTTCAGACTCAAAGTTTAACTCAGTGCAAATTAAAAGCTAGTTAAATTACCCAATTTGGGTAAAATTGGTGTTTCCTGGGTAATTGCAGTTAATTCACGTTGGGAATAAAGAATTCTCGGATACGCGGTATTTGGGTAACAGAGGGGAAAGTTTAAGAAGCAGCGGTATTACTTATAATGGATCACGGAATTCTACTCCTAATAAGCATTGTCAGCGGGTTCATGGACTTCGCTCAACAAAAAGCCAGGAATTCTTATCGGAAAATGTTCTCAAAATTATTAGATATAAAACTACAGTTTTTCGACCAATTCTTAGAACGTTACTGACTATAAATCTCACTTACTCAGAAATACAGGAAATTTATTGGCTTTGTGGACTAAAGGTTTTTATTATTCATTCAAATCAATGTCCAAGAGTCGAGAAGGACCAAAATCAGAGACATTGTTTACCCAACGAATTTAGATGTTGAATTACAACATTTTGAAAAATTCTTAGAAAATCATACTTATGATCAATCTTTAAAGCTCCTTCCGAAATTTAGGAGATTTGTAATGTACAAGGCAAGAGGTTTCTGTTAAATCCAGATATCCGTGATATCCGAATGACGTTTACCTAGCGAACGAGTGGTGTTCTCAACCCCAAGTCAACTAAATGGGGTCCGTTACATCGATTGTGAACGTTTAAAACATTTATTCATTTCTAGTCACTTGCTAACGATTTCCACCTTTTTCGTTGTTATTATTCATTGTGATATATATTAGATTCTCGTACGGATGATAGATTTCCCATCCCAGGAATTCATTCTTGGTTTGACAGGACTTTCTCTTGGTCCTGGGTCTTGATATGGTAAAGCAAAAGGTGACGCAGAAGATCTGGTGCATTTACCATAACATTTGTAAATCACAAAGTTTCAAGAGGCGAAAGCCTACGTCGGTTATCGAAAAAAAATGTTTCAAGAATTTTTTTCTTTTTGAGAAACAAACTTGTTTTCATTTGTTGACAGTTTTCCTTTGATTAACGTTCGCATTGTTTCGTAAAAATAGTTCTACTCACGCATTCCGCTCTATAACTTTACCCAAGCAAGATAATTCATTATTGCATTTTTTTATAGATAACATAAACTGCTCCATGAAAATAAGACGTATCTTGTCGTTGCTTATGGGCATTTTGTTCGTGAATACAAGTCGTATATAAGTTTCCAAGTAGAGCTCTATAGAAATGTGACTAAATTGGAGCTATTTCTGGAAACCCCAACTGGAGAGGAAAAAAATAGGAGAATTGGACCGCGGAGCTGTTGAGTACGGTTTAGTAAGGCACGCCAGAAGAACCTCCAGGTTTTCTCGCGCTGCGTTGAGTCGGGGTATACTTGTAAGCGAAGACGTTCGTCACGTCTTGTCTGTCATAACTTGACACTGAGCAGGCCCATATGGGGGTTTGAAAATTGAGGCTTCGCGCCCCAACAGCCTTCATACGGCACTATTCTTTTTCTTCAATATGGGTTATTATCCAAGACTCCTTATGGTTTAGTCGACTGAAGGCTTTGCATACCACCAACGTGCTGAAGTGAGGATGAAGTACACCCTGTGATTGTTTACCCCTCCAAACGACCCTTCAAGTCGACTGTAGTCTTCCACATGCCAAATTTCGGCTTTATCTGAGATGTGAGTATGATCGGAGTATGTGTGTATGGTGTAATCTGAGGATGTGTGTATGTGATCTTCCCTGGTTCGAAAAAAAGAAGGGTGGTGTTACGTCCCTAACGCGAAAAAAGTGCAGCAGAGGGCCAATTAAGGTTTTTGGACGCGTACCAAAAAAACGCTGCTCACAGCCTTAAAATGGTAAGACCATTCTCTGAAGGCCTAATGATGTCCTCATGAGGAAATTTGAGGGTGAGGTGCCGATGGAATGGTTTATCGCCCAAAGAAACCTTCCCTTTGTCAGTTCTAGACCAAGCTCGTCACGAAGACAATTCTTGAGATGGCGTGCTTAAGATTAAAACAGTCAAGACTCTTATGTCCTGACTTGCGATCACTTCAATACAAAATATTAACCTATTAGTTAGAAACTTTCCCACGTTTTGCGATATTTTAAACAGTTTTTTTCTTACTTTTTAAAACAATTTTGCAATGGAGAAGAAAATTTGCAATATTTTAGGCAATAATGCAGTATTTTAGGCTATTTTGCAATATTTTAGGCAAATGTAACAATATTTTAGGCAATTTATTATTTATTTATTCATAAATAATGCTTTGTAATAAAAGACAAATGATTGAACAATCAATATTTTGAAAGGAATTTCAGTACATGAAGATCTTCATTACTTAAACAAATCGGCGAAAGATCACTATTTTCTATGTAACATTTCACACAGTTTGTCAAAATATCGAAGAGTTATTTAAAATGTAAAAAATCAATATACCGAACCGTGTTGTTTCAGTATTTAGAACTTTCTTCGCACTTTTGATCAATTACCCAATATTTGAAACAGTTTTCCAACATTTCCCAAAAATTTATTATAAAAAAATTAATAGTTCAATTTTCTTCCAATGTTGAACTTTTTTCCAATATTTCAATTCTTTCAGTATTCCAATTTTTTGAATATTTCAGCTTTTTGGTACTTCTATTTAAAAAAAGAAAAATATTTCAACATTTTTTTTCAATCATTCAAACAATTGTTCAATCTTTTAAAAATCTGCTCTGTATTTCAAACAATTGTTCAGTATTTCACATTAGTCTTCCATATTTCCAAATTTTCTATTTTATTACAAAACTCTCGTGGTTTAATATTTTCAATTGAAATACTTAAACGACTTATTGTCAGGAGATAACAAGCAGTACCATACAATCATTGTCTTACAATTATATGACATTCCACCAGCGTGAGTGGAGGCTCGCTTCGGGCTGTAAATTGAATTTGTGATGAATTACGCAACGCACTTGTACACTGTACTTATATGTTTGATTTTTTCTGCTTTTTTATTCTGTTTTCCTTGTTTGAACGGATGAACGAAGAAAAATGCGTGTTGGAAGATCTTCTGCTTGATTTTTTTCGAACCTGGGATCCGGGTGGAAAGATCTGATTTTCTCACAGCCCTGGTCTACGCACCTTGTAGCGTATTAGGGAAATGTGTTGTGTGTATGTTATGCCGATAAAGGGGGCGGCGTGCGGGACCCAAACTAAAGCTCGCCAGCCCTTTCACGAAAGTTATAGAGTTGGAGTAAGATGCGGCGGCGGCGGCGGCGGCGGCGATGATGATGATGATGAAGAAGAGGAGGTGGCGAAGGAGGAAGAAGAGGTGGAGAGAAAGAGGCCTTGGAAGTTTCAAAGTACCGAGGTAAAAGCTGTCCGTGGGAAGAAAACACCTTGTAAACCAGGTTGCACCGTTTCTCTTTTTTTTCTGGCTTTTTCTTCTAAGGGGCGCACATCAATTTTTCTGTCTTAATGGTCGGTCATCAGTCAAAGCCAACATGTTACACTCGCTTCCTTTCTGAAAGATGTTTCTCACACTCTTAGCACGCGGGAAAAAAGTACAACAGCGCTCTGATTTGAAATTGCGGTCAAAACGCAATAATCATCGGGTTGCTGCAGCCTAGTCCAGAACTCCGGATTAATTTTAAGTTTTAGGTCAATTTCCAACTCGGAACACGCAAAATTATACATTTTAATCCATGTCCGGGGTTCCATATTACGAACATTAAATTATACATTCTTTTCAACATCTTGTTGCATAGATACGTTGTATTTAAGGACAATTATAATGGAACAAATTGAAGAGTGACAAAAAATAAAAAGATTTACACCAAAAGCGAGAGAAATCGGTTTATAAACTACGAATGGAAAATTTAAAGCTGTAACTAAAAAAAACTGTGCTATAATTAAATATAACTTCTGAAGAGCAATGAAATACGTACCTGAAAATTATATACATAAGTTACTTTACGATTAAATGCACTAATTTATGTCCATTTATTTGCGTGCATTAGTTCACAATTAATATAATAATTCTTTTAGAATTTAACATATTGATTTCTTTAGAATTAAACATACTGATTTCTTCAGAATTAAACCCTGATTTCTTTACAGTTAGACACAGTGCATTGATTTTTTTGCAATCGGTGCGTTAATTCCTTTCCAATAGATATGTCCATTTCTTTCCGGTTAATTACATACGTTACTTAGCAAGTAAATTTATAAACACAATCAGAATTGAAGAAGTGTACGTAATTCTGCATTATTGGTCAAGTTTTCAGTTATAAGCGTCAAAAGCAGAAGTACTAACACCTTTTACTTCGCAAATCGTGATTTTTGCCATGCCGAACATTTCTGCATTGTTAGCGATAATTTTTTTGTCGATGACAAGAATTATCGTTGAGCAGGGTGTGGAAAGATTTGGAGCGATACCGATCACCCTAAAGGATCCCGGGTGAAAAAGAAGGTAATTGGTTGGCACCTTTCACTTTTGTGTGCACGATTCGCACTTACTTTATGGAGGCGGGGGCGGGACGCGCACACATTTTTGCTCTGGTTTTAAATCTTGTTAGCGGGGGGAGTAATGGCCGTAGCAAAGTGAATGTCTGAAAATTTCGGTCCATTTTTTTTCTTTTCTTTTCTAAATCAGTCCCAAGCCGTTATTTCTGGCGTCGTGTGAAGACCCGAACATTTTTAGAATTGGTAAGGGCGGGTACCAGCTTTATTGTCTCGTAGACCAAGAGTTTTTGGGAGTCTATACGAGCGTGAGATCGTGACTCCAGATTTCGATGCGTATTTTTTTTTATAGACGTCAAATTTTCCCCCGCCGTTTTTAACCACACTATGGGGGCTCCTTGGCTATGAAACTTTTTTTCCCACTTAGCCCGTGGGCCCCTAAAACCAACTTTATTTTGGCTTTTTTTTTTGCTTTCAGGTCTTGGAAGTTTGCTTCAATGAGTACTTACACTCTACCTGTGTCAGAGCTTTGCAGTTAAAGAGTCATCGGAGACATGTAATCTCGTGTATGTGGAGTTTAAGCAGAACCACTCACGGTGTTAGTTCCGCTCCTACGCGGTAATGAACGTCTTCCGGAGGACCGGGACTCGAGCCCTCGGGGCATTTGCCCATCAGCTTAATCCCTACGTTAAGGTAAGGCGGGGAAATGGAGAGGAAAAAGGTCTTGCTCCTTGTCCAGCGTTAGGTGATTGTTGGCCCTCACCTGATCCAGCGCAAGACGTATTATTGTTGGGGACGTGGACCAAGACTAGGGCAAAAAACTTTCTATACTCCTGTAAGCTCAATGGTAGTGTGTTCCCACGTAGCAGTTGTCACAGAAGGAAAATTATACGTCGCGCACTGCCAAAGTCGCAATTGGCCCTTGTTAAAAATGCGCGAAAGGCGGAGATTACAGCCAAAATATTTAGTTGTGACGTGTCCAAGACGTATACTTATCCTTGAGTCATTCATTCAATTTCCCTTTATGCGGTTTTTGAGGTTTTCGGGCAAGTTTGGACAAGCCATTGGGCGTTGGTACTTTGATACCCAGTAAATTTCGCGGTTTTTCGTTACATTGAGTGGCCACTTTGTCTCACGTTTTGTAAGATGACCTAGTTTTGTGCCTATAATTGGTACCACTTAAGCACAAGAAATAGAAATAAAAATAGTAATAAGAATAGAAATAAAATGAAAATACTGAACAATACTCCAGAGAGATTATTTTTTAAGGAAAATGAATGTCAGTCATATTATAACAACATGACAATTGGCAAGTGATGTTTTTTGTCAATTTTGTCGCACACAAGCCGGATAATGTTTTATGTACGCACTTAAATGTATTCCAACATTGGCAAATTTTCCCAAATTGGGTAAAAGTTGCGTTTCTTTGGGTAATGAAGCTTACTCACGTTGGGTTAGTTAATGATATATTTCCAAAATGTGTGTAATGGGGTAAAAGCTTGAGAAATAGTGGCTTAAAGGAGTAGGAACATTCATTGTTAGCAGCTACGAAATTTTTGAAGGCATCAAGCTCACGCAAATGGAACATTCCTTCTTGGTAGTAATGTGATTTCGTTGCAGCGAAGGAAACATTCGTTGTTGGCGACACCGAGCGTTTAGAAGAACCGCGCGTTTGCACGGTTAAGTAAAAGTAATACAGAAACAAAAGTGAAACAGTACTTAACGGTGAGTACAATGTTTGAAACTAAGACAAACTGAGTAAAATGTATGTCTAGGGTGAGTTTTAATCAGATCGTGCTCGTGTTAGACAAAGCTTTCCGTCTCAATTATTGGGCAGTTCACTCGTCCTCAAGTGTTTTACTACTATTTCATATTATTATTTTTCTATTCTTCTTATTAATTAATTTATTTTTATTCCCCGTACAGCTTCGCCTACTGCGTGCATAACCAGTAATGTTATTTACAATGATTATGCGATATAGACAATCGAATATACGGTGCAATTTGTATGCAACTGATGAAATTCTCAAACGAAAGATTTAGCACGAGTAAGTAAGTTAAGTGATTATTATCTAAATTTCAGTCTATTAAAATACAATCAATTATTTAGAATACAATCTAAATTTTTAAGTGATAACATATATAAGTATAATTGGGTGATATCAACATACAGAATTAAATTGGGACACTTCCCTTGTTGCGGCATGATTATAGACTTATAATTATTTAAGCGTCAAGAAGCGCATGTTACCACCAATAAGCGAAAGTCTACGCTGGTCAAAGATCAAGGAGACAGAAAACAAAATGATCCAGCAGGAATAATTACAAGAGAGGAACTTTCTGTTCCTAGATTTCTCGGATTGTCTTCAACTTTCACATGTCGTCGTGTATTTTTTATTCTCGAATTATACGAAGGATTTGTGTATAGCCAGCAATAATTCTTTGGTTGACCAAAGGAAGTCTAAAAAAGGAAGCTCGTCCTGGGCGCGTATGAGTAGCATCTGCTGTATTAGGTAAGATACGTTGTAATGAAGTCATGAAACCACAATTGGTCCCTCATGGCAAGCTAGCAAGCACTCCCGCAATACATTGTAGTTCCTTTTTATTTTTTCTTCTATTTTTTTCTTTCTTAGGTTGCCATTTTAGGGCATCGGTGGTTAGCAAAAGCACCTTGAAGGCAACTCCACGTCTTTTGCTTAAATCTATCTCTTTCCTCGTTCCCTTCTCTTCTAATTTCCTAGCCAGAGGTTTGGTAAGACATAAGAGCGTCTTGGCTGAGGGAGAGACTTGAGAGACAGAAAAGGGTAATGGTGCAGGGTGGGGTGATAAAGGACGTGAAAAATTGCTCGTTTCCCTTCGTAAATACTTTCTGGGCTTCCCGAAGAGGACCTTCGAAAGAAAACCCACCTGATCCTTTCGGGGGGACTTTGTGGTGCGCACTGACGCTTTACGGATGGGGAGGAGGGAGTTTGAGTATTTTGATGCTTCGCAGATGGTTGTGTGTGGTGTGATGTTTGTTTACTCCCGACGAAAAGTTTGAAGCCGTCGCCCGGATGGGCCACGAAAGTTAATGAAAGGGTTAAAAAGGCACTATTGGAAAAACAACCTTACCGAAGAGCCTGGTATAAAAACCTTGCGGTTGTCGGAAGGCATGTGGTAGCTGCTGCAAGGATACCGAGTGGTAAAAGGCGTTTCCTGGCATAATTAGTAATTTTACAGTTTTTACACCCGTATTTCAAGCATGTCTGAAAAAGCCAACGAGCGAAACCCAAAGGTCACTAAAGCTTAACGTCCACCTCAATTACACGCAGAAACGGTTAGCTTGCACAGGAGCTGGCCATAAGCGTTTACTGTCTTGGTTTTACGAACCTAGCTTTCGTAAGTGTGCGATTTAGCAGACGTCAAGCGGTTACTAGTTCGCTGAATCGAGAATTGTCTTGAGTCGCTTGGAAGTGGTTGTTTAAGAAACCTAGTGGAGCAGACGCGGTAGCTGTAAAGCTTAGAAGAATATCGCTAGAGGCGCCACTGGATTTATCGCCATATTTATGCTTGACATGTTTCGGTTTGTTGACATGTTTAGTACAACGAGAGATATTTTGTCTGAAGCTTTCTGCTAGTAACTCTTGCTCTAAGTATTTGAGTGTGAAAAGGTAATCGCTTCTCAGTGCAGTTAGGCTTTACGTAACCTGTGGTGGGAATAAAATACCACCAATCATGGCGGCTGCAACACTGATTGTTAATGATAGTTCCAATGTCCTTGTCTAACATCTAGTACTGTTTCAGGTATTAGAATACTTCAAACATGAGCTCACCAACTATGTACCATGTTTTTCATTGTTTGACATTGTTTGGTCTTTCACTGTTGGAAAGGACGTTTGAACCTTTTGAATTCACTAACGGATTGTTGGAAAAGTACTGTCGCGTTTCTTTACGTGCTATAGTATATAGTATCATATATTCTTCATGATTGTTTCAATAAATTACCAGAAGGAAGGCTAAAAAGCGGATAATTGAAAGGGTTCGATTCAAAGGCAAAATGCCTTGGATTATGAAACACGCAAAAGATTCTTTTCCGGAGCAAAGTGGACACCATGCAGACTTAAAAAATTAATCCGGGGTTTCTCATAATCACAGAAACCCCGTTAGATGTAGGAACTCCTGGAGATGAATGAACTTGTTGCTAAGAAAACAAGAAGGCTGGGAACCGGGTCTACGTTTTTACTTGTTGTATATTTTTTGGTTACTGAGGCTCTTGAGAAGTGGAAAATTATGAATGGAATTGTTTCGCAAGCCAAGCCAAAAGGCATACTAATTCCAGCTTCCTTCCACGTCCTCGGGAGAAGCTGGTAATATTTTCTATTTTTTCAGGTCCAACCTTAATTGCCGTGTGTGTAGCTGTAAGCCAGGATCCGCTACCGCAGTGACCTAACGTGAGGCAAAGGTCAGCTTCCCATACCGGTTAGAATCAAAGTCGCTAGGCGTGCTCACATAGGGGATGTGGTGATAATAATGATGATGGTTGGCGAAGTGCAACAGGAAGTCATTGTCCACCCTTAAAAACCCCCTACTTTCCTTGTAAAATTTACATCTCAGGACATGTCTTCCTATAAGCAGGCCAATGCACGACAAACCTTCTTTTTGTCAAGAAGTCTTTATTTTCATCGCCCAAGAAAAGAAACACACACACACACAAAAACTCGACAGAAATAATGTAGTAAAAGAAGGTATTGCTCTACGTATATATTCGCCTGTCGTAAAGAAATAAAAGAAGAAAAAAACAGGAAAGGAAAAAGGATCATCCTCTTGATTTCTCCACAGTAACAATAGATCACGGAATGGGCACTTTGGTAATGTCGTGATCCTTTACATGGAGTACTGTATAGCCTACATAATACGCCTTCCCCTTTCTAGTCCTTTGTTGCACTATATAATACTTTGCTTTTTTACCGTTAGATTTCGTGCGCCAGAAAACTGATCACGGGTCACTTAACCGATTAGAAAACCATAAAAGTGCAATATGATAATCGCCCCAGGAAAACAAACCGCCTCAAAGTACTGTTTCCATACCAGACCCGATTTTTTTACTCAAACAATAAATACAAAAAGAATAGACATAAAAACTCAAAATGAAATGAAATCGAAAGACAGCAAAGAAAAATACGAAAATAAAGTAGTAAATAAATAAGAAAAATAAAGGAATAGATGAGAATAACGAAAATAAAAGAACAAATAAGAATAATGAAAACAACGGAATAAATAAGAAAAAGGAAAATAAAGGTATAAAAAATAAAGAAGAATAGTAGAAGAATAAATAAAGAATTAAATAAAATAAGAAATTCTGTTCTGGCAAGCTAACTTGAATGGAATGTAAGCAAAGAGATGTAAATAACACAAGACACGGCAATCCGCTTTTGCCTACTGAACAAAAAATTAATAAAAATAGAAAATCAAACAAAAAGAACTAAATTTATTTTTAATTTTTCTTTCTTAATATCGTCAAAAGAACAGCATCCTTTTCTTCTACCCAAATGTTAGTTTTCAAACAAAAAGACAATAAATTATGGAGTTCAACAACCCGCTAGATATAATCAGAAAAATTGCAACTGTTCCGGAGTTAACGTTATTTTCCTTTCATTTTTGATAAATCATTAGGAACGTAATCTGCTTCAAAGGAATGGCTCAGTATTGAGAGTCACCTGCCTTTTTTTTATTCTCGCTCATTTATTCGGTTGGTTCGTCACGGAGCATTCGACAGTGGACTGTGAAATGGTGACCATGAAAACTCTCACAATGAACTTCTTCACCGAGTCCGAGTTAGGCCATCATTAGCACCTTGCCGAAAATGTCCTCCGGCAGTACATATGCTCTTTGCACCTTAATGGACCCCCGATGGATGGCTTTTCAGTACGTTCTTTTGCCCGTAAGCTTTCTTTATTAGGGTAAGGTGGGGTACCCTTCGGCCTATGCTGGTGAAGACCAATAAAAAATAAAATAAAAAAGGTGGGGTACCTCTTGGTGAAGGGCATACTTTTGTAGACTTACCTCAAGCTTCCGGTAATTACCTTTTACTCAATAATTGCCCCATCTTCTCGAGCTTCCCGTTTTCTGCTTCTGGTCTCATTCCAAAGGTACCTAATTTGAAGTCACGTACTTTCTGGGAGTCATCAGTTAAAATAGAAGGTATTGTGGAAGACAGTTCTCCATATGCTGAGCTGGAAATCGGT
The DNA here is from genome assembly GCA_020615345.1 of Triops cancriformis. Taxonomy (NCBI): domain Eukaryota; kingdom Metazoa; phylum Arthropoda; class Branchiopoda; order Notostraca; family Triopsidae; genus Triops; species Triops cancriformis. The sequence goes on from JAHZNP010000258.1 coordinate 38,286, forward strand.
GACCTTGCACGTTGCACAGCAGACCTCCTTCAAAAAATTATCAGTTAAGAACTTAAATTACAAAGACGTGTGTGCGTTGGCCAGAAACTTTGCTTATGGAGTCTTAATTTACGTAGAGCTTATGGCTAAAAAAAGGTCGGTCATCTAGCTTTTTTTATTTGTTTTTGAAGGGGGGGGGAGTCTGGTGGACCCAAGCTAAAAAGCGGCATGTTTGGAAAGCAGACCTGTAGCAAATGATAACCCTTAATCTGTTTCTTTTTTTTGGAGAAAAGAAATGTAGGAGGAAAGAGCAAGTGGGTTGCAATCTGCTTTTTTAACTTGTGCGTGCGTTCGTTAGCAGCGTTATATAAGACAAGCTCGTATGTCACTTGAATTTGATGGCCGCACTTGATCCCAAGAGAAAAGAGGGGCATTAGTGTATGGGATAAGGCGGAGTCTTTGTTTCGCATATGTTGCGAAGCGAGAGAAAATGGTGATGGCTTATTACACAGGGAAGGGCGGGAGGGGGTTGTACTTTTGGTTTGTGGTGCAGTTTTGAAACTAACCAGAAACAGGTGCCCCTCCTGGATATAACCAGGCCTGTTGTGACCTTTTTGGAAACGATCATACGCTGTTAAGAACGCCAATAACTCCTTTGAGGTTATGTGGGTCTGCTTCATCTCAATGTACTGTAACCGTAGTTGTACTGTACGGTACTCTACTGCACTGTACCCTTATTTGTGTCATGCTCTTTTATTCTTTTTGCTCTAAGAGGTCGATAATTTTACGAACAGCCCCTATAATTTATTTTGTTTTGTAACAAACTAAAGATAGTCCTTCTGCTGTTTCAAAACGATGTTGACGGAATGTATGAAAACAATAGTCTAATTTTCTGCAGAAGTCTGCGACAGTGAAATCAGTCTCCCTTGTAAGCAACTTCTGAGCAAACATTATTATTTTGTTTATGTACAATCTATTAGTTTAGCAATTATATAATAGTATTAGTTAGCAATAACGATGTTTGTTAAAAATGCCATCCCCCTCCTTAAAGAACCAAGGGGTACATTATAGCCTGCTATAACTGACCCCATTGTGAAATGCCCTATTCATAGAATGCATGTAAAATAATTTCAAGCCAGCAAAGAGCGAATGCTCACGTTGGTAAATAAATTTAAAAAAATCTATTAGCTTTACGGAGAGTTAAGTCTCTTTGTAAATTTGTGAATGCAATATTGGTAGCGAAACTTTTTAGTTATTTTTCTTTGGCTTGGAAGTTGAAATTTCAGTATCTGATCAAGTCAAAATGAACGAATTGGAAGGAAACTTGCCACGAATGAATGGACAGCGTTTGAAGCGGACTGCGGAACAAAAAGGAAATTAGTTCTATAATTGAACGAACAGGTCAGCAATTAAAAATCCTGGACACATGAACGACGAACTAGGAATTAGGGTTAGGAATATTCGAATGAGGAATTCGGACGATCTTCGGAAATATTCTAAGACGGCTAATACGTTTAATAGTATTTCTTTACTGACAAGTTCTTCAAGAAGAGGATAAATGTCGAACGAACTTGTCACGAATTGTCGTAACAAAAGGAAAATATAGCGAAGATGGTGTGGTGTTTTATGATGGTTGTGTGTTTCCTAAGGAAACGTCAAGCGCTTGAACAACAGTGAAACTCGAGTTTTATCACATGATGTTAAAAGCCAGAGCGTGCTATAATTAAATGCTGAACTTTGAACCACCGTAAATCCTCAATGTAACGTTATTAAGTAAGAAGCATATATTCATTTTTTCATTTATTTTTGTCCTTATTTTTTCTGATGTTTATTATTAGCATTTTTTATTTCCAGCGTAACAAATGATGAATTTTTTAATGACAATGAAGAAAAACTTCATCAACGTGCCACTGAATTTCGCAAAAATTGCGGTGTGGGACACTCGACCAATTCCAAAGGGTGTTTACACACATTCAATCCTCCAACCACCAAAAATCTTCCAGAAAATATAATTCTCCAGAGTTGGTCATTACATTTAGATAATCTGTATTTATATATATTCACGAAGCTACTGACCCTAAACGTTCCTACCAACTGTTCCGCAGTTTTTGCGCATTATTTCTGCGAAAGGCGCAGTGACATATGGACCTGTGAGTGACAATAGTTAGAAATCTACATTGGTGGATATTTTTTCGACTTGGTTGCACACGTGAAGCAACAGAAGCTGTCCTTGGCAGGGCAAAAGTCGTGGTATCCCCCCATATATCCCCCCTTTCCAAACTTTGGGTATCGTTTTTCCGCGCGTCTAGCATATTATACTTGCATTCACATTTGGATATAGAATCGGCTTTTCTCCCAATTAATCCGCTGCATATTCCATGCTGATTTGCACCCTTATAGACACCCTGGTTGTCCCTATCCACCAAAGGCTAATTCTGTTTGTGGCCTAAAAACCCACAGCTGCGTGGCTTTTGCTTTATATAGAATTTTACGCGAGGGGGGTTGAGACAAGGCGCTACCCCCAAAGGGTGTTAGATGAGGGTGCGGTGGAGAGATGGGGTGTTCTAATCAATTGGCCAAGTGCCTCTCCTTCTTCGGTGTGGGGTGGGGTTGGGGGGAGGTACAGTGCAAGTCGAACACGGACCCCCTACAGGGGTGCGAGGGTGCATGGACTTATTTTCCTATATTGCTGTATATAAAGGGAAAAAAAGAGGGAGGTGGGACTCGCTCATCAGCAATACAATACTCGTGTTTATTGCATTTGCATTATACCGCAGACCTGGTTAGGTATATTTGAACGCCTTTCGTACCTCGCTTTCTACTACGTCGTCCTTTTTCTTCCAGGTTTTCCCTTTGGGTTATATCCATGTGTTAGCTACAGGTTTTCTAGACATCGAATTTGCGTGTGCGAGCAACGCGTTTGATTCAATTAGGACACATGTCTACCGCTCATTTTCTTGTATTCAACCAACAGTGTATTGACATGCGTCGCCCAAGGTACCAACGCACTGGTTCTGTATGGTACAATGCTATTTTACCTACGAGCAAGGTTCTCTTAAAGAGCATGGGTATGTTTCTGTTATTATTGCTCCTTCTAGTGTATATACTTGTGTAAGGCTGTGTACACAACACGTGATGTATTGTTGAAACAACCTTAACCCTGACCTTACCCTCGATTTTACCCTCGTTCGCACTGGCTTACTCAACCTAGGGCAAATGTTGAAAAACTAGTGAAAAGTTGAAAACCGCATCCGTATCTTCGGTAGTTTTAACCCTGACCTTACCCTCTGTTTTACCCTCGTTCACACCGGCCTGCTCAACCTCGGGTAAATGTTAAAAACCGGTGAAATATTGACAAAAGCAGGTGTAATATTCAGCACCGTTAACCCTAAATTTACCATCGAATTTGCCCTCGTTCACACTACCCATTCGATCTTGGGCAAATGCTGAACATGGGTGAAATGGTGAAATCTTGTCATGTTTTCAATTTCACCTTAGTCCGCGACTTACCCTCACTTTTACCCCTGTTCACATTGTTTTGCTCATGGACATATGTCCGAATTACTTAAAATATTTAAGAACATTTTCCTGTTAAAGATAACCCTATCCACGAATTAACCCTCCAGTTTACCCTTCTTTAAACTGTTTTGTAGATATAGCTAATGTTGACGAACAATGTTGAATGTGCAAACGCAGCGTAAGATCCCATATAGCTTTATCCCTGAACTTATCCTCGCGTTTACCCTCGTTCACCCTGCACGTTGGATCCGAAGCAATGTCAAAACAGTTCAAATAGGTTAAAAATATCGTAATCGATTTAACGAATTAACAGGGAAGTATGTGTAACCGTTCTCATCTGTCTATTAATCCGGGTGAGGAGCATTAGCAGAACCTAGAAGTCATATGGATTTAATGGACAACTAGGCCGGGGTGACGGTGTGGAATCCAACAAGAAAAGCTACAGCTGCTTTTTTGCCTTTTTTCCCCTCTGAGATCTTCTGTGTGAAGTGGAGGTAAGGATTGCCCAGCATTAAGTGTAGAGAAGGGTGTTGGTGGGTTAGGTTTCACTGTTGGGGTGGTGTGGTCCCCAAATCAGGTTTTTGTTACGGAGCAGGAGCAGATGATTTTTGACATTATTGGAATTAGTACACTGTACCCGAGTTTTTTCCCTTTTTTAAGGGAGCGGAGGAGTGAGAAGGGTGTTCTGCCTTGTTAGGCAAGTTTCATCTCTTGAGAAGGCGAACAAAAGCTAGGGGAGTCATTCATCCTGGTCACAGTGGTCAATTCTTGACACGGGCAAGCTGGGCTGAGCAAGGCCCCCTGGGGGTTTGGAGTGACCACCCTCGCCTGCTGACAAGTCTCCATGACTGACCACAAAATGACCTCGCACTTGTTACAAGTGGGCCCCATCATGTAACTTGACAGGCTTGAAACCTGGGAAATTTCACACGAGGTTAATTTGCTCCTAGTTTGGTTACTGAGCCACCTTTCACGCAACTTTTGTTCTAGGGAAAGGTGGTTCTATAATTTCTGTAAAAAAATATCTTGAAGAAAATATCTTTAAAAAAGAATGAGATGGAAATTAAAGGAATTAAAAGAAGTTAATGTAAGTTAACACCAGGGCCAGTTTTTGTGCCAACGTCACGATGAATTCTTGATGACTGGCCGTTTTTTTTCGAGAGAAGTGAAGAGGATTTTTCTTTTCTTTCGTTCCAAGGGGCCAATTGTGTTGGTGTCAAAGTAATGCCGAAGAAGATCTCGTCTCATTTTTTTTCTTTCTTTTTTTTCTAGTACCCCAGCGCACGGTATACTCGAGTGTCCGGGTTTGGCCCAGCTTAAAAAGCAAAGAGTATACGGAGAGGTGGTGGTGGTGGGGATAAAAGGAAAGAAGAGAGCAGCACGCCAGACGTGGTGCCAGAGCTTCTAATCGAGCTTTTGTTTCCCTTGAAAAGAGCCACAAATGCGCACGAGCTCCTTTTTTTCGGGCTCACGTCTTTTGTTGTTTCCCGGCCATAAAAAACGCCAATGTTATCTCATTGTCCCTTTTTTTCCAAATAAGCGAAAGGATGCTGGGTACCTTAACGCTAACGAGGCTAAAGTCTTTTTACTTTTGTATATGACGAGGTTTCGAACCTATTATTAAATGAAGGGAAATTAATGCTTGCAGCTGGTGCTTAAATTTCCGAAAAGGACCAAATTCTTATAAATGAACATAATTTGCCCTCAGATGATGCAAGGTTTTGCGTAAGGACCGTGCAACAAGGTTTTCTTGCTCACGTGCATACAGAAACCGAACTTTCTTGCGTGGATTTCATTCCAATGTTTTCCGTGTCATCACTCCATGAACAAAATGCAATAGAAGAAATAAAATAACAATAACACAATATAAAAAAGGCATGATGAACGTAAAGAAGGGGAATACGTCATCAAAATCCGGTCATTTAAACTAACTTTACGAATTTAATTTTAATGGATGCGAATTCTATAGGAAATTGCGAATTCTTAACGGTGACAACGCAACTGTTAACAGTCAACCGATAAACGGTTGACTGTTAACCAATGTAAAGCAATTAACTTGAGCATGACCTTACTTAAATAACATATCTAGTCGTACCTCTTTTGAGAACTAAACAAAAGTGTGGTTCAGTTCCTGAATACTTTTGCATTTCTTGCTGGCACAATTCTATCTTACATTAGAATTCAAAATTATTCCAGGTATTTCTCATAGACTCGCTATAAAACTGTTAACTAACTTCTCTCTACTGAAATGTATATTACAGTGGCCTCTCAAAACATGGTTAATCTTTTAATTGTTTTTCTGACCAACCTTTCTAACAGAAGCTCAATTTCTAGATTTCCAACAGCCTCGTATTTTTGTTCATATCATACCTTGTATCTCCTTGCAAGGTGAAACTTAATTTTTGGGGAAGAGACGAGGCCTTGTAGTTTGCATATACTCTTACATTTGGGTTACTTCATAATTCGAGGTTCAGGTTTTACACGTTGGGACTCGTGTTACGTATTATGGGCGAAGGAGGGAGATGAGACTGCAAAAATCCCTGTAGAACGAAAGAAACTTATTGCATAGCAGCATTTTTATTGCTTTTGGGGATTTTTATTGTCGTACATAAAAGGCATGGAGGTAAAGCTTGTATGGAGCTTGTTATGGGCAATGGAAATTAAGGTCCCAAAACGTTTTCCATGCTCCGGTCAATCACAGTGGCGCAGCACCATGTGGCCTCAATGCGCTTGTTTCGACAGTATTGCTCTATGTGTGTGTGTCTGTTATGTCCCCGTAGTAGCATTTCCCTTTCCTGTCATCCGCCAAATTGAAGCGTTTTTCAGGACTAGCTATACGGAGATTGAGGGGTTGACGGAGCTCTCCTCCCTCCTGGCCGAAAGGCTCGCGAAGAAGGGATGAAAAAAGCATCCCAGTCCCCCGGTCCTCACTAGCAACCGCGGAAATCACCATCAGAAAACAATCTCGGGGGACAATCATGTCATCTTGATCATAAAAACCGTCAGTTTCAAAACTACTGGCATCTCTCGTGCTTTTAGTAGGCGCGTTCTCATGGCTCAAAAACCTGGCCAGATCGATATTCTACACTGTCCTTGCTTGTTCCATTTTCTAGATTTTTTTCTTAATTTTCAATTTTTATTATCTTGATATTTACTATTTATTTCCTTGTTTTTTTATTTATCTTTATATTTACCATTCATTTCCTTACTTTCTAATTTCTTTCTATTTACTATTGATTTCCTCATTTTTATTATCCTTACCTTATCTTTACGTTTTTATTATCTTGATTCTTACTGTTACGTATTATTATTTTTGTTTTTACTTTTTATTGTCTTTATTCTTAGTTTTAACTTGTATTATCATTTTTTCTATTTTGTTATCCTTATTTTAATTTTCTTAACGTTAATTTCAGTTTTCCTTACTTTAATTTTAAATTTTCCTTGCTTTAGTTTGTAATATCATTGTTTCTGTTTTATTATTCTTATTTAAATTTAGATTTCTTTGAGTTAATTTTCGTTTCCTTACTTTACTCTTAGTTTTCCCTACTTTAATTTTAGTTTTGGTAACTTTGCCTTTAGTTTTGGTTACTTTACCTTTACTTTTGATTACTTGAATTTTAGCTTTCCTTGCTTTAATCTTAGTTTTCCTTACTTTTATTATTCCTTTTTGCTAATTTGGATTTGGTATTTTCCTTATTTGTTTGTTTTCCTTTATTCCTTTTTTTTATTTCGATTTTATTCTTAGGATAGCTAACTTTTTAGCCAACGGAGCTTTGTGCTGGGGATTTCATTTGCCCAGAAAAAGCTTTAGCTTGGCCGGTACCGATACCGGTTGCCAATCCCAAGATTACAAGTCCTAGGTTAGATTAAAAGCGAGAAGGGTGGGGAGTTATTTTGTCCGCAAAAGAGAAATAAAAGAGGAAGTTGTGGGTGTAGGGGGGTAAAAGAGTAGCTTGGGTCGCAAGAATGGGAAGGAAAAAAGAATATGGGGGTCTGAATTGAGGGTCCATCCCTGAGCATGTTGGCCGGATTTCATTAGGGCGCAATGGGCACCGCGGCAACAGCAATCGCAATCGGAGCAGAGCAGTCCAGCGAAAGGTCAGCTCCAAAGGTCATCCACCATACGAGGACAGTAGAGGAGCAAGTTTCCCCTTTTTGGAACGATTTCTCGTTACTCGGCTCTTTTTCTCCTCATACGTTCTATCGGTACTTTGGATCACTTCCAAAGCGAGCCAGGAGTTGTCCTCCCGAAGTGAACATAGTCCAGAGTTCCCTGACTCTGGAGGTTGGAAAGTTCCTCCATACAATTTTGTTGACGGAATCTTCCGCCAAAGCTTTTGTATAGCCGCTTACGTGGGGAGGTTGGCGAGTTACTTATTACAGATTTGAGGAGGAGGAGGTGGTAGCTAAAGTAAAAGGAAAAGAGATTTGCTATGGAATTAATAGTTGGAGCTCTCCGAGTAAGGTTCATTAGTAGCGGGAGGGCCCCAGGGGGAATTTTCCAGAGGTATGGAATTATAGCAGACGAAAAGCCAGGGCCCGATGTTATATTCCCCAAAGCCACGCGTATTATCAGTTCGTTGGCGTGGCACAACGCAACCCAGTCTTTAGCTTTTACAAGTTACAAAGTCGCCTTCCCGTGGCCCTTTTTTTAGAATTCTTGGAGGCTGGTAATCTACTGCTTGAGCCTTTAGATTCTTATATTGAAAAAATATTCTTTAGTCCCCTGAAAAAATGGGAATTTTTAACATAGGGCTTGCGCGTCATTGTGCGTCCACAAAACCTCGTGACGCCCGCGCGTTTCGGTTGTGAATAACTCCCCCCGATCCAGGAGCTTGGAACCAAAGATGTTCTGATTTTATGTTAGAGTATGTTTGACAAAAGAGAAACAAATCTGCAGGCTTGAATGTAGACTGGAGCCTCTTTCTGTGCAAGTTGAATTCTTCTTGATGAAAGGATATCTTGAATCCGGAATTGAAAGTTGTAGAATTTTTGGAGGGTTGGAATTAAGGTTTGACGAGTTGACTGATGCTGTGTGGGTTTAAAGGTTTATGAGGAAAAAAAAAGGTCGTCTAGGTCAGCAGTTCGAAGTCAATTTACAGTAATTGGAGGATCTTGCGTCGTTTGGAGAACGTGTATCTTTTTATACTAGTGACACGACCGTCAGATGACGCACGACCACTTGTGCCACCTGGGGAAACGCTCCAATTAGCACGCAACGTGACCTAAGAAAGGTTTGTTTACTTTTGAAGTTGTAAGGAAAAGCTCCAAAGCTAGGTCATCGATTTATAAAGGTTGTACTGTATTATACAAGGTAAGTTGGTTGTTATGACAGGCATAAGCTGTGATAAACTTATGAAGCGTGGAATTTATATTATAGCTATACTAATTGTGATGTTCTACGGTAGATACATTGTCAGCAGATGTGTTGATCATCTGAAGAATGTCCAACTCTGGAATAAGCTTTAACCTTTCTCTGATGAGGAGTATGCAATAGGGCGTATGCCAATCTTAGTACATAGTTCCCCCCGGTAGGACATTAGGACACAGAGCCGCCATTGTTCGAACCACTGTTTACACTAAGCACTGTCAACAGTATACGACCGTCGTTCTTATTTTCATACTTTTTTAGTAAGCCGTGGCTAACTTACATAGGAAAGATGAAATGTTGTGTAAAATGTTGTCTGTCGAAAACGGAGAGCAAATTCAGCCAATTCAGCCAATTTAACACCACGTGAAACACAGATGTAAACATCAAACAATAACAATGGTTCGAACAATGGCGGCTCTCCCTCTACCTGTGGAAACTATGTACTAAGATTGGCATACGCCCTATTTGAAGCAACAATGAAAGAGTGAGTGCAATTGTAGTGTGATAGGTAAGAAAAACGGGTAAGCCTCGCTAGGTGTTCAACAAGCTGCAGCAAGGCCAGTTAGTCCGGCCACGTTACCATTGGAATCGTTCAGTGGTTCTTTACCTTGAGGATAGCGAACCTAGATAAGCTTTCAACAGGCCGGACCAAGCACGGTTGCTCCGGTCATGTTGCTGATCGCTAAATGATTCAGAACGTTCGATTTTACTAACTCAGGGCAGAAGCTTTGGTAGGCTTCCCACAACCTGGAGCAAGCAAGCTTGGTTCGGCTACATAGTAGGCTAGTCACCGCTTGTCGGTTCCCAACTTTCGATGCTATTACTTGTACTAAACAAACATCAATAGGTCTTGGAACAAGCCGGAGCAAGCACGATTGGTCCGGCCAAGTCTAAGACAACCCCTCGCTTAGAATTCCCTACGTTAGATTTATACTATTAATACTTCCGTAAGAATCTTACATGATTCCCACTTTTTCGCCCCCCAATTATGACAACTAACAAAACAAGAGCTACTAAACTTCCTATACGGACTGCAGGGTTGCAGAATGTAGCGTTTTTCTTCTGTAAGTTTAACGTTTTTTACTGCGTTTTTGCGAAAATAACGTTTTGTGTTTATTGCAGTTTTTCGAATTTAACTTTTTTGTTTATTGCGTTTTTTCGAATTTAATTTTTTTCTTTATAGCATTTTTCGCTCATTACACTTAAGAACGCAAAAAGTAAATAATGTAAAAGGTAAATCTTAATAATGTAAATAAATGTAAAAGATAACCCTAGGGGCTTCAGAAAGCACGTTAGAGCTAACATTATTTTTCCTCCTTTGCCCTCAGTCACGTGTAAGGTCAATGAGTCCTACGTTATTGCGTTACTTACACTGTTCCGGCCCATGTTGATTTTTTTTGTGTGTTATTGCTGTTAGGTGCTCTTTTTAGGCTTTTGTTTCATCGCTCGCGAAATGGTTCGCCAGCATGATGGTTAGATCATGAAGAACTTGATAGTTGCAAGGCGCAGCAGAACGTGACCCTTTCTACATAGGATAATGTCCTGTCCTAAAGCTTCAAGGAAACAATGCTTGGTGCTTTTCCACAACCACAGGGCGAACCTTACCGAGTGCTTTACAAGAGAGGAACAGAGAAGAAAAGAGCTTATGGGAAACTTGAAGTATCCCTTTTCTCAGAGTCAGCGCCCAGTTATGGCTTTCTTACAACGCGTTACATATTATCATATACGGTAGACATTGCTCCCAAAGGTATATCACACAGTCCGAAAAGGACTTTTTATTCATAAAGCCCCCCTCGAAAATGAAAACTGGACCACATTTCTATACTGGTCAAGCTTCACATTTTCGGACAATGATCATCACAATGAAGATTATGAGTCCCCCCAAAACTCGTCAGGAGCCAAAGAAATCCATTGCTCAATGGACGGTGGTCAGTTGGGCGTTACAATAAGCTGAAAACTGTCCCCCTTTCATCCCCAATGGGAGATTTATGGGATGTATAGAAAGGTAAGAAGCTTATTTATGGGGATCGTTCGGGATTTTAGATGATTTCATCCCCTGAAAGGTGAAGGGGGGTGAGTCCCCCCTAATCATAAGTCAAGTTTTGGGTGACGTCACGCGTTCTGCATCTTGAACTGGAAAGTGTTGGGGCTTGAATGTAATTCCGGAACATTGAAGGCGAATGTATAACTAGAAACGAGCCATATGGCCCGGCAAGAGGAAACCCAGAGGGCCAGAAGCTTTACATTCGAGGCACGATAGCACTGACCATCGCAACCCATCGTAGCATGGACAATTACGTATGCAAATGAAGGCATTCTTGGCAGTCCATGGGGTGTCACTCTGTAGGTTTACAACAAAAGCCTTCTGGTTGGTCCTAGAAAGACCGTTTGTCATGTTCGGAATGGTGCCAGTACTTTTGAACATATTTCAAACCCCCAAATTTGAGGGATTTTTACTTTCTCGTAGCCTTTTTTTTCATTATTGCTCGACCAACATCTGGGTGGTCCCTTTTAGCAAAAGTTTTGTTTTCCTGTTTATGCCTGGGCTCTCTGTGTTCCATAGCACGTAAAGACTTTATGAAAATTAATTCTGTCATCGCCAACTATTAAAGTCTCCTAACGCCATTTTGTTATTCTCCAGAAGAAGAAAAAAAATACACAGCCAAACCTATTTTGCATGAAAAATCCTTTTTCAACAATACAATTCGCCGATGGTGCGGTAACGCCATCCTTTCCCACTAGGCTTGCAGACACGCCCTCCCAGCCCACCAACCCACCTTGGGAAATGATTAGAACGTAAATAACGCAAATATTTTGTGAGCTAAAATTTCCCATTCCATATTTACGCCACTATTTTTTGGTTTGGGTTGTGAGAAAGGGAAAAAGGTGCTGGGCTTTTGGTGCTGGGTTGCCGAGTTATGTTTTTAGGTTGTTAGGAAAGAAATTGGAGACGAAGAGTATCAAAGGAGAGAGAGAACAAGAGATTTTATTTTCAGACACCCCCAGAGAGAAAAAAGAAAAGATTTTAAGGGCTGGTGGGGCTGTAGAATGGTATTGAACGTGTTCAAATTGCATGCCCGGGCTTCGGCATTGAAACAGCAGGGAGTTGCCTATAAATTCATCAAAACACCTGTAACGTGTCGAGCAACCCTTTCTTGTCATTTGTCCGCGCTAGCCGGATCTTTTCGCCCTGCTTTAATACGGAAAATAGACTGCATAGGGAATTTGTAATATTTTTTTGTTTTTTAAAGCAAGCGGTGGAGGATTTTATGGTGAGGTTGGGCCATCACTTTCGCACCTTTAGGACGATCTCATTTCGAGAGCCTTCGCGCAACGCAGTTTGCATATCGTTGCAGGAAGAAAGAAACGAAGTTTATGAGTGAAAAGCCCATTCCGCTCGCGCACAAAGTTGGGAGGTGAGAAATCGCCTTATACATTGAAAGCGGGACGTGACGCACTTTATGTATTGTATTTACGTTGAGTACCGATATTGCCATAATTGGGAGTAGGTTTTAAAACTTTCTGGCCAATAGAGTAGGCTTGATGTTGGTAATACCCGTACTTCAAGCATTCGGAGTAAATAAGAAAATTCGTTTTTATTATTTTGCTTTTTTTATTCTGTTTCTATTTTTTATCATTTCTTTACTTTTTACGTCAGCTTAATTATTAAACTCTGCGAGTTAGATACTATTAAATTTAGAGTTTTTTGTGTTTTTCCATGTCTCATGCCAAGCATTTATAAACAAATATTATAAAAAGTCTAAGAAAGGATTACGTTAATTTATTTATTTAAAAGTTTAAAAATGAACAACGAACGAAAGACGAACCGTATTATCGTCTGCGCGTCGGGAAGGATTATATTGAGGGTATTAATCTCACTAGAAGCAGAATTTTGTCATTGAAGATGGGAACAATTACAAATGTTTATAAAGAATTCTGCTTGTACGTGATTCTCCTTATATTTGATTTGACGTGTATCATATTTATCGTTCAGTGCTAGAGGTTAGTAGAATTAGAAGATTTCGCAGTTATAAGATAGAAATTATATTTTCGTTTTTTGGGAGGTTGGGAGTAAAAAATTTAGCGAACATAACGACCCCGCCGTGGCTGTTTCCGTATTTTGTTTTTTTTTTTGCACTTTTTAGTTGGAAAATGGTAAGAGCGAGGCTCGTAATCCTTTTTGCGTGTGAAGAGTGCCTAATTCTCTGTTAGAATGAGAAATTGCGTCCAATTAAAGTGAAAACCACGCAATTAATTTAGAGGTCACACAGAAAACTTGTTTTATTTGCTAGTGCGTTTTTCTAACGCTACGAAATTTCTATTCAAAGAAAATACTCCACTTTTCAAGAAATTCCTAACAATTTTCCCGTATTTCCGTGACTTCCAAAAGTACTTGTTCTATCGCAATTCAACCTCGTGTTTAACCTTCCTGTATCGTATGCTTTCTTTTTGAGTTTCTGCGTTAGTTTTCAACAAATTACAGGAAAAAGTGTGGGCATATCGTTTTAATGGGCAGAAGGAGCAATCTGCTAAAGCGCTCTGTACTATTTCTTCCGCACAAAGTACGTGGACTCTTAAATTTAATGGACTAGAAGTGGGAACCTTAATTTAATGGAATAATTGTGGGTCTACTCTATCATTTCAGAAGTATTACAAGTTAGTCTCAGTGTGTTTTCCTTATTTTTATTTCGTTTTATTTTTCTTATCATTTTTCTTATTTTCCTGTTCAATTTTTCTTCATGTTATTTTTTCAATTTAGATTTTAATACTAAATTTAATCACTAATGTCTCAATTAGAGTTATTTTATTTTTTGATTTTGTATGTGCTCTTCTCTATTATCCAATACGTACTAGTATCAATATTCCTATAAATGATTTTCCTTTATTATATCTATAAATTTATCTTTCTTTGTTTTGCTAATACGAATTTCCTTTTCTTTTTCTATTCGTAATTTCTTACTCTTTTTAGATTCGTTTTTCTTTCTTTTCCTTACCGTTTACTATGGAAGCTCTTCAAATCGCTTATAATCTGTATAGAAACCTTTGGCTTACTTTCTTTACTTTTTTTTCAGAGTTCCGACGAAGGCTTTCGCCTATGCCTATTGCCTTCTTTACTTTGTAGCCGGAAATATTCCAAATACTTTTTCTTGGCGTGTGCTCCATGTTCTACAAATTACTTACATTAATTACTACAGTTACAATGATTTGAAAATAAAAAGGTTCAATTTAGCTTGAACTTTGAAACAGAAAATAACAATGGTCCAGTACAATACTTTTCTTGCTGAGTACGAATGTAAAACAAGTACTTTTCCTTCTACTTGAGAGCAGTTTAAGAAGACCTTTTATTTTATGAAATTAAAGCATGCATGGCATGCTGTTTGGCTGGTGTGAGAAGGTTAAAGGTGAAGGGGATCCCCTACCTGGGCAGGCAGGTGTGAGGAGTCCTGATGAGTCGACCCGGGGACTTTGGGTTAAACGGGAGGGCGTCTCAGCATGAGCCACTGGACCCCACTAAACAGGGGGAGTAAGCGAGTTCAAGTTTTTTTCAGTGCAAGAGGGGAAACCGGACAGATAAAGAATACAGATCCGAGATCTTGGAATTAATAAATGTAAAGAGGGTAGAAAAAAAGGTTGTAACACTTTTGTGTGTGTCTTTGGAACGAACTCCCTCCATTTTTAATGGTATGTCCACTAAAAATATAGCACCAAATATGCTCCTAAAAAAAGACTCCTTGCTGATCATGACTTGCAAATCACTACTCGGATTTTAGTATCCTTTTTTTGTTTCTTTCGAAAGAAAAATGAAATAAAACACAAAAGAAAGAAAAACCAGGTGAATGGTGAAAAACATGCAAGACTAAAGGGGGTGGGCGTTCTGGAGTATCTCAAAAGCTTTCGAAAGGAATGCCAAATCGCTCTTTTCATTCTTTCTGTACTGTACACCCCCTCGGAATATCCATGGGGTGTCATGGAGCGAGCATCTCTTTGCCAGATCTGGCGAAGATGCTGTGTTGTATGAGCTTGGCAGTATTGTTATGCGTTTCAAAAGAAGATGCGTATCAGGACTTTAAGGAAATTAAAGGCTCCCACAAGTTATTCTTATTGAATTTGCTTTTGCCTTTGCTTGTTGTTCTGTCCGCCCGGAGGGAAGCGTGTACAAAAAAGTGTAGGGCGTTCCCGCTTAAAAAGGAAGTTTTTAAGCAAATAAATCATAAGACGCTAACAAAAAGCACGGAAGTTATTTTTGTGTTTCAAGAAGCTATAATTCTAGCAATTTCTTGCGGGGGGGAATGCTCAAGAACTAGTTTTTATTTCTTAAGAAGGGGGTTTGAATGAAAGGCTTGGGCATGAAATGGACCGAAATGTCAAGAATGGTTAGCCACATCCGGGCACCCTAACTTGGGTCACGACTTTCGGGACGCCAGAAAAGCCGTCAGCGTTCGTTACTTCCTTTCGCTGTTTTAATGTGAAGAAACTCAACCTTTCCTAAATAGCCAACGCATGTGATGCAATTTGGTGAATGTTAATTCCCACGTTGACCCTATGCGTGAATTTGACCCTCCCTTCAACCCTTGAATTTTACCCTTGTTCACACTACTGGTTTGATTTAGGGCTTATAGTGTATACGGTTTATGCTTATTGAATAGCACCAACGTTATACGGCTAAAAATCCATGACGACACTTTTAACCTCGATATTAACCCTTGATTTTGCCCTAGAGTTTACCCCACGTTCACACTACTTTCTTGATCTAGGGCTTACCTTAGGTATTTTCCCAAATGCACATAATATAGTATGTTGCTGTAGCATGTCTCGTACTGACACTGGTAATGGGCCTACACCCCTGATTTACCCTGAGCTTTGCCGGTCAATTTACCTCCGTTCACATTGTGTTTTCGATGCGCTTACCTTACTTAACTATCCAATGCAATTAATGTACTATTTTATGCTGTAGACCCTTTGTTTACACAAAAGATAGTTTTAATCCTAGATTGTACCCTCAGTTCTGCCCTTGAATTTACCCACGTTCACGCCGATATCTTGATCTGGGATAATAGTTGAAAATGTTCTTCTTCTGTAATATTAACAGATTATCCAGGATTGTTGTTTCTCACGTTAACTGATGCACCTGCCGTCATCATAGCAGCGTTAGGAGTTTGTTGACAGATTTAAGGCCACCTAATGTTACTATAGGGGCTTACAAGCCAAACGGCCTCGGCGACTTCGCCAAAACTACTAAGTATTTCATGAAATAATTTAGCAGTAAAGTTTTGATTATAACATCTACTGATCAACCTCAAGATTTTCTTCAAAAAGTTCTTGATAAATTTGTAAATAGCGAAATCAAATTTCACTTAAAATAATTTTTTAAATCTACGGCCTAAGGTATACTAAAACACCGTTTACCTAATTTCTTGGCGAACATGGAATTCAAGTTCGTCGGTTAGTTTCGGACTTATCACCTAGACAGTTTTCTCAAATTTCCTTGGTGACAACTCCAAAACTAAATGTCGCATTTGAATTCCATTTTCGTTAAAAGAATACTTTCAAGTGGCTCAAGTGAACTTTTGGAACGGAATGTATGGCATTGCTGAAATCTGAATTCGACTCGCATTTTAAAAATTCACTACAAACTTCTTAAACAAAATCTCGACGCGAAGAAAGTTTCACGATCCAAAAATTTTCTGTCGAAATGGTTTATTGAAATAATGAGTAGCTTTGCGAAATCTCCGACGCCGTTTAGCGTGTGATTTCCCTACATCACGGTTAGGTACAACGTTGCCGTAACACACTGATTTGTTAAGTTGTCCGTTGTATCCGATAGCCTCAACCAAAATTTTCATTTCAATTCTCCGAGTTAGGAATCTGGTGCTTATGTCTCGTAGCTGAGTTGGTCTTCAATTAGTGTTTGAAAAGCTTCTCATTGTTCTTTCTGCTTTTCGCAAAAACTACCCCAGTCTGGGTAAAGTCATATCGGGGGGTAGGTAGGTTGACCTATCTCAATCGAGTGCAGAGTATACATTTCGAATAACTATGACTTTTTATCTCAAGATTAAGATTACGCAAGGGGAGTCAGTTTCCACTATAAATATTTCTAGTATTTCGGGAGATTTTTTCCAATTATCTATTTCTACAAGAGTACATTACTCGGGTTAATCTTAATTAGTTGTACACTGTGTTGCACTTGAGCTGATTCAGTTGGCTTCTCAAGTACACGACGAGCCTTATCATGTAATCGGCAAATGAAAAAGGGGGCTTGAACTAGGTAAGTGGAGAGGAAAGGCGACCTTTTTCTTTTCTTAAACCTTTTACGACCGGCTTCTATTAATCTTTCACAATGTAGCTCCGCCCTGGCGATCTCTACCATATAGTTCTGCGCTCTGACACCTTCAGCCGACAAAAGTCCCATCTCATGGACAATCTAAGCTAGTTTCGGCTCGTATGCCTAATTTAACGACATGACTACGCCCCTTTTACTTTACTTTCCTGTTACTCCTTGCAGTATCACGAGTTTCGCTGCATGCATGGGAACCTCGCGGAAGTAGTGAAACTCTAACTTTTTAAGTCGGACGTAATTTATTCGCTGCATACCAGAGATCTAATATTTTTCCGGATTTTTCTCAATGCTCCTCACTAAACAAGATAATGGCGAACTTAAGGACAAAAATGTATTAAGAAAGCAGTAATTAGCCAGTGATACTACGAAAAGTTGAAATGCCATTATTATGCTAATTCGCCTTGTACAGCGTAGAGAATAAAAACAATAAATAATAAAAGGAAAAAATAAATAGTAAAAAGAATAAAAAGAAATGAAATCAAAGAACAAAAAATTGAGGATAAAGGAATAATAATAAAAAGCAAAGATAAAGGAATAATAATAAGAAATGAAGATAAAGAAATAACAGAAAATAGAAGACACAAAACGAACATAAGAATTTGAATAACTTCAATGGTATTCATTGAAACGGAGAGGAAAAAAGTTGATAGATAGGGTCTAGTGCGAGCGTTTGTGTATCACCACATAGTTTATAACTGATCAGCCTAATGCACGGGGCGAGCGTTAAGAATGAGTCCTCTCAAGGGACTTGGAAACGCTGCGTTGATCGAGCTGGGAGTTTGGATCTTTTTTTGTGTTGCATCAGCATAGCTGTATACCTTCATTTACGACTATTGTCTCTGGGTTAGTAAGCAACAAGCACCAGATGGGTCCTTGACAGGCCCGTATGATGGAAAAGCTGACTACAACGCGGGACTATGTTGTATGAATGTGTGTGTGTAATCTCCGTGGAGTGGTCGCTGTAGTCGTCGCTTATAAGTGGTTTCTTTCTAGATTATTTTTTGAGACTTTCATTATGATCGACTGTAGAGTCCGCGTGAAGCACCTGCGGAGGGGGTCCCGTCAATGTTCATTGTTGTTACAGGTCTGCAATTCCTTTGTTCCCCCACAAATAAGTTTCGCTGCCACGAGGACGACGACCAAATTTTCCATTGTGCAAAAAACCTTTCACTTTCGCACAAGTTCTAATTTCTGACATTCCTTTCTCTCTCATGTTCAACCTAAAACGAAACCTTGGTTGTTTAAAGTAAATATGTTAGAAGCCCTTTTATCCGGTTTTGCTTTAACTGCCGTTATTTCCATAGAAATTTTCCTCTGTAGACCCTCTTTGGTTGCCCTTTGAAGTAATAGTGATAATTGACAGAAACAGCGACAGGAAGAGTACACTACAATATGCAGTACTCAAATGCAATCTAGTAATTAACTTCAAAAATTAAAGATAAAAGAAAATATAATATTTCTTTCTGCAGATCCTCTTTTGTTGCCAGGCAAAATAATAGTGATAATAGACAGAAATAGCCACAGAAATAGGATAGAAATAGGATAGGATGAAATGTAATGTGATAATTCGCTTAGAAAAATAAAATACAAGTTCAGTAAAAGCTGTAACTGAAGAATAACGTAAAAAAATCATAGTCTCAACAATACACTGACGGCAACGAGCAACGCTCACGCCGTTAAACGAAAAAAAAAAGTTCAGTAAAAGCTCTGCTAACCATAGTTTTAAAACTTATTGAACTTCCGTCTCAGTTGATACCTCATTTATAACCTGAAACTACTGTATTGGGTATTTTTGCTAGATTTGCTGGTGTTCTCCTTATTTGGCGTAAGGACGCGTCCTTTAGAGACCTTAGAAGGGCCCAAAACTGGACAGTACGTCAGTACGTGCTGTAGAACCCGGTTGTAAGAAAAAAAATCGTTAATGACGTACTTCCGACATACGTAAATGGCTTCTGTTTCATACAGCTTATTTGAACGACCTGTATGACTGTGATACCACAGAGTGAACTTCTCTTTTGTGCGGTCTTCTCTTACACGGGGGTCTCCGACAGTGAGATCTCTTACATTCATGTCTCTTATTTCTAGATTAAACTCGTATATCTTACGTTCGGGTTTCTTACACGCGTGTCTCTAGCACTTAGGCCTCACACACTCTATTTTGTCTCACCTAGGTCCCTTACATCCGGGTCCCAAGCAGTCGAGTCTCTTACACAATGGTCTTTTACACTCGGGTCTTCTAATCTAATTCCTCTTAATTTACGTACGTTTTAGTCTTTGACGTCTCATATTTTACACTGGGATGTAATCATTCCTTTTACATTCGGGGTCTCTTATATCCGGGTCTTTAAAAAAGTCGGGTCTCTTACATTCGAGTATCTTGCAATTGGGTCTCTTACATTCTTGTTACTTACAATTCGATTTCAAACATCTTTATCTTTTAAATTCAGTTCTCTTATACCTACGATGTCTGGCATTGGTGTCTCCTACGTGCGGGTCTCTATTTCACTCAGGTCTCTTACATTCGGTTCTTTATCGCTCGGATCTCCTACGTCCGTGTCTCTAACACTCGTGTTTCTTACACCTGGGTCTTGCGCTTTCAATTTTGATTGTACTCGTTTTTAAACTTCAACAATGAATCCGAGAGTGCAGAACGTTATTCTTCATATTCATTGTTGGCTGATATATTAATACATTATTTAAGTACAGTATGCGTAAAAAATTTGAGAAAATTTACGATAGGGATAATCCATTCATTAATATTATCCATTAATTGAGAGATCCATGAAATTTAGTGTCGCCTCTCTTTAAAGTTTAGTAGCTATTATTCATGCTCCAACGAACCATCGCTTATAACAGACTCCCCGTCCTTTTCCGTCGTTGCGACAAACGTCTCTCGTTTTTGAGGTAATAAATCCTAGAGGTGTCGACTGACTCTGAACAATGTTGAGTAAATGAAGGAACCATACAAAACGAGGGAGCACGACGCAAAACCCATCGTTGACGCGCACCTCTTTCCCCCTTCCAACTGTCTCATTTTCGAAACTGTTGTAATCATTAAACACCCAAATTCCCGCGTCATTAAAAAGTGCACAGCAAAACTTTTCATAAGTTACAAGGAAAATGTGCGTCCCGTAAAAGGTGAATCATTCTCAATTTAGGTACTTTTATCAAGCCTACGAAAAGTGGTATGGGTAAATGGAAAAGGAGCTCACGAGGAAGAGAAAGGCATTTTTTCCCCTTTTCCCCCCATGCCGAATAGTTTCCATCTCATCTCATCTCATCAAAATGCAAAATAACCTTATGAAGGTTCATTGCCAGCAGGGCTCCTTGATTGTTTTTTCCTAAAGACTTTTCACCTTCTCACACTTCTTGCCCACTTTTCACCATCGCTCGCTTCTCTACTTTTTCCCTTAAAGAACCCAAAAAAATTCGTTCCATAAAAAAAAATCAAAATTACCTGGGGAAAAAATCCCCAAATTTACATTTTAAACTCATTTTTCTCCCGAAAAAGGACCCCCAAAAATATAGAAGCGTTAAAGAAGCATTCTTGGAAAACCACAATCATTAGCCTAATCTCGCCAGCGTATCAAACATCCGAAGCAGAGAGGAAAAAAAATGGCGGGTGGTAAGAAAGAAAACTAACCCCAAACCCCTTCAACCCCATAGTGCTTGAAGAAAAAGGGGTGCAAAGTTGTTGTTTTGCGATAAAGAACGATGGTCCCAAGGGGAGTCATCCCCCCTTTTTGCCATTACACATCAAGCCGCCATTAAGGCTATTATGGACGAGGACATAAAAACAGGAAGAGGTTCGGTTGGCGGTCCGGAAAAAACGCAAAAAAGAAGACCGGGAGAAACCGATGGGCACGCGGCGGGCGAAGCCTTTCCTTCGGCGCATTCGCGCTCCGGGCTTTTATGCCGCAGTCAAGCATAGAGACAGGAGACAGGCCCTCTGCAACCCCCCCGTAGCATAAAAAAATGCAATGACCACGCCGGGGACGTCACAAACACTGCAGCCTATGACCTATCGCCTCTTATCCTATGCTGCATTGTCACGAGGGAGAGACAGTTCTCTTTTTTTATCTCTTTATATCTGTAAATACACAAAAGAGGGGAAAAGACTGTAGCATGACCACAAGATTTTTTCCCCTTTTTTGCTGGGGATGGCTTATCTGAAAGAGTTATATCTGTGGCCCGTTTTTTTAGGGGTGAGGGGGGGTGTAAATATGTATATATGAAGTATATATACAATATACACCACCCTCTAAAAAAGTGAGGGTTATTCTCCTTTTTCTGCTTTGTATTTATGCAAGTGTAGAAAAAAATGAGATTTTTTGGGGGACGTTTTGCGTCAGAAAATGAAATGCAGAGGGAACGCAAAATAGGTATCTCACCCTCTTCACCCCCCTTACCCCAAATCTTGCCTCCCCCCTTACGCAACGGAGGCTGTATATACTTTGCGTAATGATATTGACCACGAACGATTTCGATTTGCCTCATTGAGCAAAAACGGATTAGCTTTCGCGGAACGTTGGGGTAAAGTCGAAGGGAGAGGAAGAATGGTTGGGATAAAACTGTGTAAAAGTGGGGAAAGTGTCGTCACGGTACTTAAGAAAAAAGGTATTGGTGTCTTTAGCTTCTGTTGGACTATTTTTCTGCAGAAGCTAAAATATTAACTTCTGATTTAGTGATACTGTATACAAAAACACGTACGTATACTTTTATACATTAGTTGACTTGAATATAAAACAGTAATATATGGGTAGGCTACACAGACATGGAAAAATCACATTTAGGTAGATATTTTGTTTGGAATTTTTGGGGTAGTCGGTAATCTCACATCGTAAATCTGTAATTGTTGTAATTTTCTGAAACTGTGTTGTGTATTCAATGTATTTTATATACCAAGTCCTATGTTTCATGTATTTTCCTGATATTACGTTGTGCTGGTACATTTCGCTGGATTGAAATTTCTGTATTTATAAGAATTTTACTAAAGTAAGTTCCTCTTATTTTATAAGATTTACGCTCCGCAATTAGCACAATTTCTTGAATGTAGGAAAAGACACGTGACTGGTGTAAGGCTACGTTTCAGAGCTTCAGAGAAAAAGCACTAACATAAGAATCAAAGCTGCTGGAAAGGAATAATAGTAAAATATCACTAGCGTTGTGAAAATAGATTTTGCATTTCTCTGACATTAATTCTGTTTTTATTTGTTGTATTTTTCTGAAATAAAATTCTGTACTTCTCTTACTTTTGCTAAAAAAGTATTTAATTTTTATTTTAAATTTAAATTCATTTTTTGCGGAATGTATAATACTCTTTTAAATTAAATTCTACCCTTGTCATATTTTTCATGTATTGATACTTTAAAAAAAATTCGAAGCCATCGTAGGCATAGCCTATTGACGGTTACAGTATTGATACTCGACTAGAAGGAAATAACCGACACAACGCTACTTTTTAAAATTTCCAAACAAAAGTGAAAATTATTAGTTTTAAAAAATCCTGGGAGGGATAAGTAGTAGTAGAATGTTATGAGATTGAATGGTTCATATAATTGAAAACGTGGGTAATATAATTAAAAATGGGGGTCTCTTGTGGAGAAACATGTTATTTTCCAAAGCGCGTGGGTAGTTTGATATTGTTTATTGGATTTTTTGTAATCACTGCAAAATTCATTACGTAGTGACCTTTTCTTGGAGGAGCACTTTGCAAATTCGCAAACGTGCTGGAGGTAGTGGTATAATAAGCCACGTAGTAGGAGTTTACGGTGCTTATCGTCCTGACCATTTGGGTGTTGACGGGGGCTTTACATCTCGTCATAATTACCCCGAAACGGCAATTAGATGTTTGATATATAGTCTATTAGTTAGTTGGCATTGCCCTTCTTGCTGGAGCCCAATACAGCTTAATGACCATTCCGTGAAGTCAATAAATTATGCACAACGCTGTAATGTTCTTTAACGCACAACATTCCCGAATTGCTAGTCATACACTCTTCAGGTAACGTACCGGTATCCATGTATTGTACCTTCTTCTTCTTACTTGACGAAGAAAATAATTAGCAATTTTAGAAGTACAACTTACTACAATTAATAGAATCCTTACAATTTTCAAGAATTGTTATAGAGCAGTAATTCACAATAAAGTCAGTAATGCATTACACTTTCCTTGCTCGTCAATTGTCAGACATCATATCCAGTTACCCAGGTTTACACTAAGTAGTGATAATATTGTGAAATTTTTTGACGTACTTTCGTGTACCTGAAATACGTACCTTTATGTACTTTATTCTATTCGTTGCAGAAAGAAAAAACATAAAAATGACAACTTTTAGAAACTCAACTTACTACAACTAAAAGAATTCTTATTATTATCAAGGTTTACTGCTCAGTGGGTTAGTAATTTAGTTCAGAGTCTGCAATGCGTTACAATTTCATTGTTGGTCAATTGCCAAACATCCCTTTACTCAGGATTACACTGTGTAGTGGTAGTATTGTGGAATTTTTCAAGAAGACCATGCCGGAAGTCGCGTATCTAGCATAACTCGTGGGAAATTTCTGGTTGTCTCCGAGAGTTTAGGGATTGTTCTGTCCAACAAAGGCTGTAAGATTACTAGTACGGCCCGAGCGCTGGTATGGCGTCCGAGAAAACAATCAACTCCTGTCGGCAATGTGATGGATCGCGTCCCTTTTCGTGATCATACCAATACACTACCTCTTTTGTCTATTCTCTTATTGATGCGTAGAAATTTGGGAAGAAAGACGCTACCACCACAACAACCAATCGCGTACTCAACAATATGACATATCGTGGGGGCCCATCGTCCCCATCTAGGTAATGAACCAGTTCGTAACTTGTTACCACATACCTTACTTTCACATCTTTGGAACAAAGCTTGAAGCTTTTACACAACACATGGTACGTAATATCAGTATGTGCGCAGTCTGTATATAATAAGAGCCGGTAATGAGTTTCGCTAATGTTGGGAGAAGACAAAGAAAATAAATTTGTGTGTGCATAGAAATTAAGAATATTTAATGAGTAGGAATAACATTTAAAGAAATTAAGAAAATATCTTCTGGCACGTTTAATCGAACGTAGTGTAAGCATAGGGAAGATATTAATATAACAGAGGACAACAGGCGAAAGACTACGTCGGTTCTAGGGGGGAGTGAAAAAGAAGGAATAAAAATGAATAAGAATATTAAATAAATGGAAGTAAAATAAAAGAAAATGAACATAGGGAACAAAAAATAGGATATTGAAAATATTTGAGGTAGTTTACAACCAAAGTGGTGACGCAATGGGTAATTTTTCATTGTTTATTACAAGTAAGACACAAGGCCTTCGCAATCTTTTAATGCATATTTTTTTCCTGCGAAGTTTGTTTATCGTCGTTTATTTTACGTTACGTACTACTTTGGAAGAATCGAGCTACATTAGAGTCTTACGTTGCTAAGAGTGGCGTACAATATGTTCAAAGTTTAACGTACTGTACAGTACAACGCATCTCACCGCAAAATAATCAACTTGAGCTCAGGGTGGAGGGAAAAAAGGGATCTTAAGCTTTTAGCCAAAGGCGAGCGTCGCCTTGTGTGTTGGGTAATGAAATGTTCCATAGTCACACACATACACACACACTGGAGTCATAATCGCATGGAAACTTTTCAGTTCGAGGTCTGGTGGTTGGAGCAAGTCTCCAAAGAGACTTTTCATCACCTTCGAGGATAATGGACGTCTCTAAGCCGATCCATCAAGGAGCACACAGAGCGGATATATGCACCCGAGTGCGAAGCCTCTTCAAAAGAGCCAAAAAGCCTTCTTTTCTTTTTTCGCCCTTTTTTGTAGGTTCTCATTGAAGTATTTTCCAAGCTGCTAGCGCGTTTTCTTGTTCAATTCTTCTCGTAAAGCTATACAACCTTTTTTTGTGTGGGGGGTATCGTAAGCCCCACGAGTCGTCCAAACGACGACATTCATTGTTAGCCATTACGCAACGCCTGCCATGCCCACAACAGGTAGCACAATATGGATTTTGGTCTATGAAGCGATGTTTTCCAAGCAAACTGCAATCAAAGAACCGATTATAAGTCTATATAGGTAAAACTGATTAACGCTTTCATAGGATTGTTATACTACGTGACTTTAAAATAAGGACTTTATTCTGCGACTTACCGTTGAATTTACCATTGAGTCTAACTGAGTATTCAGTATAACTTGGTCCCATCGCTGTCTGTTACATAAATAACAATGGTGACGTGTATTACATGTCTTCGATTTAAGGAAACTATACGGAGAATTCCTTTTCTTGCGTATTACTGTACATTTCCCGTGGCTTATATGCGTCCAAAGCGCTTCTAGGTCATGACGCAGACTATATAACAGTTAACCTAACTTAGACTGTGTAACCGACTCAACCTATCCAATTTGAAATGTAAGAAATTCAAGAAAAATGCAATTCAATTTAAAACGAAAAGGGACTGTTTTTTAAAAGAAAAATCAGTTCCAATGTGGCATAGGAAATCATAGGAAATCACCCAATGGTTCAGTTTAAATCACTTCAATTTTTTTTAATTTCAATTCACTTCGGGATTCGTGTGGTCAAATTCGGACGACGTATATAAAAAAGACAGCAAGCCAGGTGAAAAGCTTACATTGCTCTGTACCAGACATCGAAAAGAAGAAAAAGCGGCTTTAAAGGTGTTATTTCGTCTAGACCTCGTTTACATAACATAAGGTTTGAACAAGCAGTTCAACTTTTTCAAGTCAATTTTCTTTTAAAGTCAATTTCAGCCAAATGCAATAGCTTTTTCAAATTAATAGAATTCACGTCAAATTTTACTAAGATGAATTGAATTTTGCCGAAAAATGTTCGTATTTACACGTGCTAGTATCTTACATGTGCGAAGTTTAGAGTGTAAATCTACAATACTTAAAGATTTCGCAAGACTTTGCCCTACGAAGGCGAAATTATAATTCTTTTTTACGAAAAAAATATCGTTTCATTACATTTATTCATACTCGCTTTCGTCAGTAATGGCGCATATTGATAAAAATAAACTTTTATTCAGAAACGTGTCCGTGAAATCGAAGAAATAAGTCGTGCAAATGACTAGAAGTTTAACATGAGCAAAAACTTATTTCCAATTTTCCATCGTTTCCGGAAATCATGGAGAAATTGTTCGGTTAATAAATATTCTATTTTCGCCCTTCAACCCCAACACCTTTGTCGATTTTAATAGTTGCTCATACATTTCAAGCATATCACTTTTACACACGATTAATGCTCTAATTTCTACACATTTTTCTTTATTTTTATAGTTAGAGTTGTTCTAATTTTTGTTTTCGCAACAGGATGTTACCCAAGCTCGACAAGGTACTTATGTGTTGAATGTTATTCAGAACAATTTTACTGTATTTTTAGCTAACCCGGGCAAGCAAACAAAGATCGATCGCCCGACATTTGAGGTTGTTAATTTGTTTGCGGTTACTTTTAAGGAGGGTGCGAGAAAGCTTAGATTGGGTTGTAGTCAGCCAGGTTGGTAAGACTTGTTAAGAGGAGGGTTTTGGGGGGTTGGGAAGCTGTTTAAAGGATAAGTGGCTATTTTCAATCCGATATATCCGTTTACCCCTCCCCATGCGTAGACCTATCGCATTTCACACTCCTTTGGGCTTGGAAGACCTCTTATATAGGACTACCTTTGGCGGGGTTCTTGGCTGTGGCCAAAAGTGTTCGGTGCACTGGTTGTCCACAACTCTTGGAAACAGTTTTTCAAGGTCCATCAAGAGATCACATATAAGAAAGTCACATGAACCCCTTACCCAGAAAGGCCAAACTTTTGACCTTTTCTGAGGAACTATTGGGGAGGAAATTTTCAGGTTTAGCAGAGGGGGGGGGGCAAACCAGTGGCTAATGAATGGTCACGTACCCGAATTTCTTTTCTTCTTCTCCTTCTTCTACTAACTTTACTATGGTAGTGGTTTTCTCATATGTGGAAGGACAAAAATCCCACAGGAGCCGCATACTCACACACACACATATATAGAAGTCTTGTGTGTAGTGATACACTGAAATCTCCCCCTGGAGTCAAAATGAAATTTGACTGTCCGTGGGAACATTAGGGGGATTTAGCCTTTTGGGAGAGAAGGCTATTTCGATTATGAGTAAGGAAACCGGATGTGTAACATCTTTGGGAACTCCGTACGCTTGGCCTTTTGACTTTTCGATTTCTGTAAAATTGGAGTTTGCTACGATTGGATTCTTAGATCTTTTTGGATATTTGTTATTTATTTTTTTCTTTCGAATTATGTTTCATGTTAGTGTTAGGTGTATATAGAATTGTGTATGGTTTATGGATTTTTGAATAGTTTGAATTTTTTAAATAGTTTTGGATTTTTGAATAGTTTGAATTTTTTAAATAGTTTTGGATTTTTCAATAGTTCTGGATTTTTCAATAGATTTGGGTTCTAGGATAATTTTTAGATCATGGGATAATTTTAGTGTTAAATGTTTTTTATATATTTTGTGGCGTTATGGCCTATTCTTTTATTGTTAAATATTTATTTGGATTTCTTTTGACTATCATTGTTTATGCTGCTGGATTTTTCGATTATTTGTTGATTTTTTGTACTTCTACTCTGAATAATTTTTTGAGGTTGAATATTTTGTTATTGGATATTTTACCTTTTACTTACCAAACGGTTTTTAAACTTTTTTACGTTAGGTTTAGATTGAAGGCTATTATTTATTAGATGGAAATTGCATTAAAATTTAGCAAAGATTAAGAAATGAACAAGAGAGGATTAGGGAATAGATGATTATTTAGGGAGAAAGGAAACTGGATCAGTTTCAACAGGTAGTGGACACTTCGGATGCACACACGTGGGGCAAGGGGGAAGGACAGAGTTAAGGGGTTGTCCATGTGTAGGATTGTGAAAGGGCGTGGGAACGGGTCAAAAGTATGTTGAGCGAAAATTTTCCGAAGAGTCAAAAGGAAAAAGAAGAGGGGGTTTAGGGGGGAGAAAACATATTTCTTGCCATCAGTTTAACACGTTATGCCGAAATCACACACTGAACAGCCACCTTTCAGAGACGGGATGGTTTTCCGAACACACATGCTCCATAAATCAGACGCCCGTCCAGCTAAAAGGGTAATGCAGTACCAAGTACTCGGATTTTCTCACTATTTCACAGTAATACTGTCACCGTGAAAATAGGGATCTTTCTTCACTTCGGCCTTTCCCCACTATTTGATTTGGCGCACATGTGTTTACTTTTTAATGTTCTACTATATAAACCTTAGTGGCTAGTAATGACAGCAAACAATTATTATTATACATTTTGCATGGCAATTTCTCATCCAAACGCGTACAGCAGATTGTAGTCTCATCAACACTTTCTCTTGTGTTTTTTTGTATAAAAAAAAGAAACTAGAGGATGCAGAAGACGATAATGTGTCACTACGGCGACGTAGTTCGTCTTTAAAACCAAAGAACTAAACTAACCACGACGGGACTATTTATTGTGACTTACCGTGAAAGTTGGCTACACCCAGAGCAGGAAAATTCATTTTTACTCCATGCTTATGCTCACAATAGCAAAAAGTGTCAATGGTTGTTCTCGATATTTTAACTGTTATTGAATACCAAAAAGGCTTTACAGTGTAAATTAAGAAACAACATCACGGAGCAAACAAATTTGTTGTGAATAAAATTGTTAAGTCAAGTGGTAGATGTAGAGTTGTTTAATCAGGATGTAAAACTACAATTGCAATAGATAATTCAATTAAAAAATAAAGTAAAATAATAAAATAAACAAAAAACTAAAATTTTAAGATTAACTGAAATTGTAAGAGACAAAGTTCCAAGTTCAGTTTTGTGCGTAATTAGGAGTATTCAGTTGCTTTATTCTTTTCGACTTCTTTTACGAATGTTACAACTCACTCTGAAGGGAGGTCATCGTACGCAATCTGTCTTCGGGCATAGGCAATGAGAAATCGACGAAATTACATAAACATCTTGTCATATTTGTTACAAGGTATGTTAAAAATGCGTCGTAGCGTAATCTGTTAAAGTCATAAAACTTTCTGGCAACCAATGACGCCTAACAAACCTCAAAGAATGAACACACTAGAAACTCAGACTCCTATAATACTTACCATCAATACATTCAACTGAAGTATTGCATTATCGTCACTTTGAGTCAAAGCACCAACTGTTGATTTATTTTAATTTTTCTTATATTATTTTTTACTTCTGACCCATGACATATTATACTACTATTATACAACATTTAATTGATTTATTAAATAATTGTCCGTTTATGCCAAATAATCGATCCATTTATTTTTCAGATTTCTTACACATGATGTAATCTGACTATAAAGGATAGATCTGAATAAATAATCCGAAATTACCTGAATAAATAGGCGACAATGTATTCTACAATAGAACTTGTTATGATTAGTTTACAATTCTATTAACTGTCGTTTGAAACGCTTTAATTCTTTTATAGGAGTCGTTTGAAAATTTACGTACTATCTCTCATCATTTTCCTCAAAAATTCCGTGCCGTGCAGCCAAAGGCCATATGTCACGCTACGCACTATTTGAGCCCGAAAGTTTACCCAAGTACCGGCACGTGATGTAGAAGTGACGATATGGCGTCTCCGGGAAGAAATTGGACTCTTTGCACCCCCCAAAGCATTGTGCACACATACACGTCGGTAAAAGATGGGTAATGTTAACTTTGCGTTTAGGGAGCGATTTTTCAAGGAAGTTGTTGGAAAACTATCCATGTGGGTGTAAAATAGCGTGCAATGCATCGAAGTCGGCCCGAAATGTTATGAATGCTTTTGGCAGCGTGTTAAACGTATGAAGACAGGTCAAGAGGTGAACTTGTGAGGGAGGAAGAATGTCCCCGTCTTCCGGCAGTTCATCAGTTTCTGACTCGCACTGTCCCGTTTGCCTTCACTTTCAATGCATTTGGCCTATCTCCGCGAACATTTTCCGACTCCCAACTTTCTTTTCAGCCCCGACATTTCTTCCTTTCTTCGTTCTTATCTGTTTTGGGGTAAATCTTCTCTTGTTTTAACATCGGTGCGAGTACAAGTCCAGCTGCTGGTGTCAACACTCGGTACTTCAACTTTGAACCTTTTTTTCCCTCCTTTTCTTTTCGCCAACTATTTCCTGCCCCGTTTAAAACTCTCTAGGGAGCGCAATGGCACTTACTGGTGTTATTTGTTCGTCACGCCAAAGAAGAGGTTCTCGGGGCGGGTAATGCGACGCGACAGGCGCTCACACACACGATTTTCCAAGTCAAGGATGAGCTCATTTTCATTTTATTTTGTTGTCTTAACTGGGAGTCTGATTGCAACCTTCGTCTGCTGCAACAGTAATGGATGCTTGTGGGTTAGATAAGTCAGAAAGTAAGCAAAGGGAAGTTTGATACGGTGGCTCTTGGCGGCGTGCTTCTGTGTGTGGTGGAAAGTGGAGGATCTGTGTATGTATTACTCATATGGCAGACACACATACACATATACATACAGAGATACATACACACAAAACTCCGAGATACGCAACCCGAGTTAGATAGCCCAAATGTTTTGCGTGGTGCATAAATGTATATAAAAAGCGAAGAAGAGGGGAAAAAAGTCGAATACTACCATAAAAAGAAAAGAAAAAAAGGAACCAAGGGCGACGATGAGCATCATCCCTTAAACAGAGGCATGTCTATGGCCACTGCGATAGCCTTGTCATGAAAAGGTCTCGCAAATCACGTCGTAATGGCCACTGGGAAATATGCCACGCAGAATTTATTACTGCAGACTCGAGCAATTTAGTGGCGTTTGCCATCCGGGGATATAGACAACGACGGATACACACACACCCAAAGCAAAAAAAGTCTCCTTTTTTAAAATTTTATTTTTCGAGCAGAGACATAGTGGAAAAGAGTGCTCGTAGATATACACACACGTAGAAAAAAAATGAAATGTCAAGCTCGTGAAACAGATGGGGCGTTGGGGGGGTCAACCGCAAGCACGCTGGGGTCAACCGTCACGTCTCGCCTACCTCGGGTGTTTTAATTAGAACAATTTCCCTTTTGGTCGTTTCTTGGCTCCCTTTGATGAGGAAAAGCCAACGACCGTGTTGTCGCCTTCGTTAAAAGTGCAAAGTTCCACCTGGCTGTCTTGTTGGGCATTTGACATGCGTGCAGATATACCACAAAGAATGGGGGGGAGGGACCGGAATAACGAAAGAAATGGAGAGGGTCTAGCCAGAAAAGTTTGCAAGGTTTTTTGGCTGACCTACACGTTCTTTGGACGCAACTTGCACCTTGCTCTCTTAGTTGATTAACATGTGTAGTGTTCCAAGAGTCCTTGACCTTTTTGAGGAGAGATAGCTTGCAAATTTTTATAATATATATGTTCTAGATATATTATAAGATTTTTGGTAATATGTGTTACCTAGCCAACATTCTAAGAACCAAGTTCAGATCGCAATAGTAAATTTATAATTTTTGGGGGAATGTTCACAAGTAAATTTTATCCGAGTTTTGCGATTTGGGGCATTTATAATCTGAGTTTTTTTTTCTTTTAGAGAACGTGTCACTTATGAATACAGAACGTAGCGTACTAACAAATATTCAAGAGTATTGAATACCAGTATTTGTTGCACATCTAATAAAGTACTATAACAGGAAGATTTTCTCTTTAATACGTGTATTTGTTCAAGAATGCAATTAATTTTTGTCAACCGTGTCATAATTTTGTTTTATTTTTGGTTGTTTTTAAGACTTAAGACGTCGAATCGTCGATGTATTAACGTTTACGGCTTTCCTTTTGACCTTGTTTCTGACACAATAAAATTGCAATTCCGCTCTAGCCCGTGATTAGAAAAATCGGCTATTGTCACCATTTTTATCGAAATTATTGAAACTAGAAAATACCCTAAGTAAAATGAATTTTATTAATATCGAGAAAGTATTACTTTTTTTTAAAGACGTACTACGTCGAGTCATCGATGTATTAACGTCTTCGGCTTTCTATTTGTCCTTTTTTACTTTTTGCACTCTCCTTCCCTCCAGCGGTTAAATAAAATTGGCTATCCCAGTTTCTTTTAAAAATTGGTATAATACGTTTTGTATAAAAAATTGTTCCTCTTTGGTTCTGACACCAAACCCTAGTATTTCGTCCAATGTTATTGGTATATTTTTCCGTCTCATTTTGTCGAATGAAATCTTCCTCTGACTTGCGAAGTTTTGGCATTCCATTATAAGGTGTTGGATATTTTCTTCCATGGCATCACAGTTTCTACATCTTGGGTTTTCTGTCAGGTTGAACCTGTGTAGCCTTGTGCCGATTTTTCCGTGTCCACATCTTACCCTATTTAACACCACGTTCATCTTTCTGCTTTTTGCACTCCTCCACCTGTTATTGAGGCTCATCGTGTTCTGTACCAGTTTCTGCGTTGTTATATCTTTTATTTCACACAGGAATTTCTCTTCCATTTTCTTTTTTGTTAGAGCCTTAATTTCTTCTCTTGTTAATGCGTTTGCTATCCTATGTCCGGAAGTTTTCCTTCTCTCGCCATCTTGTTCGCTTCCTCATTTCCCCGGAGTCCGACGTGTGCCGGTACATATTACTTTGTTATAATTTTGTACACAATCTTTTATTAATACTAAAATTTAAAGTCGCCTAAAGCGTTACCCCCTTCTATAATTGTAAAATCTTAGTAATTAATAATTTGGAATCCAAAATGTAAGAAAATGTTAGAATTTTCTTTTGTATATGTTATCTTTGCTTTGATTTAGAGTTGTTCTTAAAATTACCGAACCGGACATTCGTTCAGAGGATGAACCATAAAATGTATTCGTTTTTCTTTTATTTATTAATCTTTTGGTTTACAGTTGTTATCTTTATCATTTCTTGAATTTTAATAGCTTATTTATTTTGTCACTATTTTTTATTTATATTTGTTCATTGCGTAACACTGAGGAAAGCTTAGTTCCTGTCTTCAACTGTAATCAAGCCCATTGCTCCTAATACAAACATGAACTTAAAATCATGAACTTTACATTCTTTTCTACTTTGCCTGTTTTTTTTATTTTGTATATTTTATGTTCTAACTCGATAACCGTTCTCGAGCTTCTGTTTTCACCTTTACAGTTGCTTGAATTTTTTAAATTCTACTGCTTTATTTTTAACTATTTTCTACGTATTATTCTTATTTACCTGTCTTTAAGTTTTCAGAATGTTTATGTTATTCCTTTTCATTTTTAATTCGCATTTTATTCTGCATTACATCTTTTATTAATTACTCTTCTTATTCATTCTACTATTTTTAGCCTATTACATTACAGTGGTTTGGAATGTAGTTACAAACTAGGTTAAACACAAGGTTCGGAAGCAAATTTTCCCGGCCAACGAATTTAAAAACAATTCACAATCGAAATACAGGTGGGTCCTAGAGTTACCGTAAGGTTAACATAAGGTCACGCTGGGTTTTTCTTCTTCTCCCAAACCACATCCTCTGTAGTCACAATTACCTCCTTCTCAATCGATTAAACTTATACGGGTAAGGGTAATTACGTTCCCCGAGTTGATGCATCTGCTCCGGGTAACAACTTATCACTGTTATTTGTAATCAATAATGTCTCACATCACTGGCATTCACAGTTTTCGAGGATCCTTATGAGTTGCAATCTAAGGGTTTCGCCCCTGGGCTATGTAACTCTTGGGACCTTCCTCTTCAATGGCGGGTTTTGTGCACCTTTTACCCCGCTCAGTAGGGTACACCCACCCTATTATCCCTATAATGTTGAACTCTCGCCCAAGCAAAAGTTAATGAACTTCCCCAAGACTTCCACCCATGGACAACCAACCCCCAAGTACCACATTCAAACTTTATTGGAAAACATGTCACGAGTGCTTGTCAAGTACGTACACTGCCGTACCCACCAAAAGTAGCCAATGGACATTACCAGTACAAAACAGACAAAAAAGGATCATTTATTTACTATGTAAAGGAAAAACCTGCCACTTTCATCTCAATATCTTTCACCGCGTACACAGTACACACAACCGACCACAAAAGACGCCCACGTTGGTATTGAACCCGAGGGTTTTTCAAGTACGTCAGTATGGAGACTACGGTTGACTCAAAAGATCCCCCACCGAAAAACTACTGTGTGTGACACCCAACCGTTCTTCTGAAAAAAATGTAATAAAAGTGCAAGCTCGCTATTTGCCATCATTAGAATATCCATTATGTCAAACTTTGGGCGCCAACACTTAAACCCGCCCAATTCTCAAGTACGATAGTAACACAAGATTGCCATAACCAGAAATGGAGACGACGACCGTCCTGTAAGCTCAAATCCGCTTTGAAGCTGCAAAATCTGTGTCATCAGTCGGGTAATGGCTGTAAAGTCAAGAGGTTAAATTCGGTGTTGATGACCTCCCCGTTTTAAAAGCCGATAACTCCCCCTTGCATCCCCCCGACAGCGATTTCCTGAGCTGATTAGAACGACACAAATCCTGAAATTGAGCTCGGGCTAAATGGGGGTGGGATTTAAAAGTCTTGTGATACTTAAAAGTCGAGTTACCCTTTGCTTCCTCTTCTGAGTAGTTGAAGCGTGCGCTACAAATCCTTTAAAGCTTATTTATATCGGATTTTACATTGGGGGGGGGGGGATTTTATATCTAGCGCGCCCAAAAAGGAGCTGGGAGGGTAATTTAGGCAAGGTTTAAGAATAGGACCGAAGAAAATAAAATGTGAGCTGGTGGAATGGCGAGGGCAAAGGGAAAAAAAAGTTGAGATGGAGGAAGACGTAGTTGGTGACCTGTTGACCTCCGGCATCTCTTGGAGCGTCGCTCGCGTCATTGGCTTGCCGTTGGAGCTTTAACGGCAAAGTCTGAGCTCGTAGTTCGCCTCGTAAAATCGCGGCACGTGACGAAAAATCTGGCTCCATTAAAGAAAAAAAAATGGGAGAAAACGAGTTGAAAAGGGACGAGTGTAACAAATAAGAAAAAAGATAGAAAAATAGGTTTAAAAAGAAGATTGTATTTTGCAAAAAAGGACGAAACAGTTGTTAGAGCTCAGATTTATTTGGTTTAATCCTAATGCCAAGTTGAATTTGCTAGTACCCAGGGATTTGATTAGGAACGTTGTTACGTGTTGGAAAAAAATGAAGAAAAAAGTTTAGGGAAGTTAACTGTGTTGGCGCTACAAGCTGTGACGAGCCGCATCGCATGGCACATGGCTCGGATCACACGTTGAGGTTAAAGGTCAGCCGAGTCAGTTTTGACGGTGACGGATGGATTGGGCTGCTGAGGTAAATATACAAAAACCCAGGAGAGCGAGAGAGAGCGAGAGAGTCTATAGAGCCTTATGCAGGTTTATATTTCCCTGGAACGAGCACCGATAGTGACAGTTCGTTACTCGCGTAACAATGTTGACAGAAAGTTTTACAGACGCATTCCCTGGGAGTCTTTGGCTGAGTTTTCAGGAGCACTTGGATTAGTTTCAACATGTAAGAAGTTGTTTGGTGTGCTCTAAGCACTTGGCTGGAGTCTTGTGTAAATCAACATGCCCCATAATGTGCATCAACACAAATAACAGTTAAATAACATAAAAGCACAGTTATTCTCGATCCGATGTCTCCAGTTGAAATGTATACCATCTAACAAAAGGTAACAGTTCCTAATCCAAGATGGACTCTTTAATGTTAGTGAGAGGCTAATATCAAGTAACCCGCGAGAGGCGTTGAGTACAAGAACAACAGCGTGGCATTAGGGTCTGGTAAAGCCTTTTAAATTGACAACCGTAGTGATTTCCCCACTAACCGTGGTTAAGCAATACAGGAAAACGCAGCTTAAACCTATATTCAAATTATGCTTCTTGGATATTAAAAACCACGTAAAAAGCACAACAACGCTGGACAGACAACGCAAAATCACCAGGTAACAGTTACTTAGAGTTAAGTTTTACTACTTTACGTGTCCTATTTAAAAATAATTCTATATTTACCCTTTTACTAACGTACAGCAAGTGCCACTGCATTGGTTTAGGTTCATAAATGTTGGTATTCAATGCATCCAGTGAAACTGCCCGCAAAGAAATAGGTTGAGGTATCGCGACGTGAATACTACTAAACAATAACGAACATATCTACGTGTAACAACCAGTCTACAACAAAGAGTAGACAATCACAATCAGCAAGAGCTAGCGTAATTGCGACTAGTACCAGAACCAGCAACAACAATGAAAATTCAATCAAGGTGCCCATAGGAGTGCTAAAGTTTTTATTGTTAAGCACTCAAGTACTGAAACCAAGAAAGAAAAGCAAAGAAAATTTTATCTTTCAAATTTCACGTAATAGCGTTCAAATAGAATTTTCATTGTATGTACAGTACTCTCCAAAAAAACGACACATACAAAATGCCCTATCCTAGCTCCCCACAAATTCCGTCGGCCAAAGCAACAATGGATTTGAATTAATAGTTGGTGCTATGGATAAATAACAAGACCATCTCATCATCAAACGTTTGTTGAAAAACAACTTACAAATTCTTAACTGTCAAAATGTGAAATCTAAGATGGCACCGGTAAAAAAGTGAATATTATCTGGAACTCCAATATCGCGGGCTCAGACGAGTCATTCGTGGGTTGGTTTCGCACAGCATGTTATTCGCTGTGCTGTTCGCACCGTTTAGGCACGCATCTGTGGGGAGCTAAGATAAGGCATTTTGTACGTGTCGTTTTTTTGGAGAGTACTGTAGTACAAGGCGTAATTCTAAACACTCCATTAAGTTATCAAGCACAGTTCACCTGTTTACGTTTTAGAATTTATATAAGTTTTTAGTCTTCAAGGCCATTGTACATCGCCCTTCTCTTATGGACAATTCTGTAGAAAATTTGCGTTGACGATTTTGCGATTGTTGTTCAGGTTTTGTCAAAATATTCTTCAAAGTAAAGTTGTAAGTCGTAATCCCTCGAACCTAAGGAAGATATACGTTTAAAAAAAGACAAAAACAATTTGTAATTGTTCTAGAAATTTGTTTTTGTTTCCAACATTTTGAATTTCGAGAATTTCTTCACTTTAGATTCGAGGTACTATTAATAAAATAAAGTTGGTCTAAAAATTACCGAAACTTATGCAACGATTATTGAAAAATGATCAAGGCAATTTTCCCGTCTCACCCATTTAATCAGTGTAAAACAGAAGAAAAAGAAAGAGTACGCGTTGGTCTTAAGGCCCCGGTATACACAACTTCCGAGATTTAAAAAAATAAAAGATAGGGACACGCTTTTATTCTTAGAAGGTAGGTCTGCTCAAGTGACTTATAACAGAAGCAAAACGAAGTTCAAACAGAAACTCTGGATAGCGGTAAAGCATAATAAAATCAAACAAAACCTTGAAATTTCATACACAAAATCACAAAAACTACCAAACAGATCTCTTTTTTTCTCTTTATCGTAAAACTTTAAAACATCAGAGCTAGTGCACTACATTGCCCTATTTCCATTTTTCTGTACAATAAGAAAGTAGCACACATTCAGTCAAAGTTTACAAATTTATCAAACTTCTTTCTCACAAAAACTCGATGTTGCGTAGTAGTCATCACTAATAGCAACTTTACTATCGAAACAATATCTTTGACGTTTTGACCGTTTTCAAAGTATGGTGTCTGAAATCTTCCCATGTTATTCGCCCATAAGGGGTTTGTGTATACCGGGGCTCTATTTTATGTTGGCGGAGCAGCACAGACTTGGGCCCGGGTATATTACTGCATTACTCTATAGCCTGTGACGGAAGTCAAACTTCGCACCATCGTTATCATTAAGGATACAACCTAGCTAGCTTTGATGCTGTTTTTTTTACGTAAAACGTGTACTGGAAGATCGATAGAGTGTGAAGATTGATAAGATTAAAAAAGGAGCGGATATATTCAATAAAAAGAAATCCACGTAAAAAAGTATCTGAAAATGCGTCACGGGGAGGCATCATAAATGAGAGTAAATTTC
Source organism: Triops cancriformis (assembly GCA_020615345.1). NCBI lineage: Eukaryota > Metazoa > Arthropoda > Branchiopoda > Notostraca > Triopsidae > Triops > Triops cancriformis. The sequence continues at coordinate 76,520 of JAHZNP010000258.1, forward strand.
ACAGTGGTACAATTGCACGCGCCAGCTAGAGGAAGAGGGTTTGGGTAAAGGGGTTGAAGGGGTTTAGGGTGGGAGGAGGGTCAGATTTGTGGAGTGGCTATTGAGGAAAACTGGAAAGCCCTTTTACTTTCAGAATACGCAGTGGGCCTTATCCTTGATAAAAAGCCAAGGCAGACCACAGCAACCCCCTTTCATCGGGAAACTATAATATATATAGCAATAAGAAAAAGAAGCAAAGTTGCTGCGGGGTCTTTTGCAGCGAAATCTACGAATAAAAAATGTAATGGAAAAAGAAGAAAAAAAGGGAACGAAAGAAGCCAAAAGAACCCTCCAAAAAAGGGCCAGTTCAATAGCTGCATATCAATCAGGCTGGCAATGTCCCTGTCCGGCCACATATATTCCAAGTTCATATTCCATTCAATGTATGTGTCATTTTCGTCGTCTCTCCCCCCCCCCAAGAAATAGAGACTTGCACTGAACACGGATTGGAATGTCGACTCGCATATCCTTCTCCACTGCCCAGAGATCGTAACGAACGCAACATTCGTATCCATAGTTATGTCTACTTCGCACCGAGCAGAAACCCGTCGACAATCTAAATTCATAAGATATCGCACCCTAACTAGCCACATATATGTTTAAACGAGTAGAAACTTCCATTTTCTTTCAAGTTCGTGGAGAAATGTTGTAATTTCTAATTGCGATTGCTAAAGTTTGGAGTAAAACGAGAAAAAAATACCCTTCAATTATTAGGGGCATTAATGTAATTGACTTGTTATATAAGGGTTAGTTTTCATAAATACAGATATGTATGATGGTTAAGGGTTAAAGGGAAAAGTATAACATAGGTTGAAAATTGTTAGAGGAAGGTTTGAGATTTTAGAAACGAAAATCATGTTAACGCAATTCAGTCGTTAGTTTATACAAGTTCATTATTTAAATCATGTCTAATAAAAATTACAATTTTACGAGATTCTCTTAAAAGCTGATTTTGTTTCAGTAATGTGCAAGTTCAGTACAATTCAAGTTTTAAGACTTCTAGTGTATTAGTACAATATGAGTAACGAGGTCAGAAGAAACAGGAAAAATGGATTGTGTTGATCTACACTTTTCTCACAATTCTATGTAATGAAATCATAGAAATAAATAAAATAATAATAGAACAAAAATAAATACATCTAATATGTAACGCATATTACATACAAAACCAAGTGTTAGTATACAAATTATCCCGAGTAATCACACTTATTTGTGGTGAACTGATGAAACTACACTTGGTATTTTTAACACATTTTTGGAGAAATCTCTAAAGTTGGATTCTCCATTTTAGAGTTATTGTCCATGTCGTAATTTTAAACTTGACCATGAAGACAATAACTAAAAAACGGCTCATCCGATTTTACAATTTTTTAGAGCAAGTATTTCCCCACAAAACGCCCAATGTGGTGCCTACGAGACATTTCGCAATTTTTCTTTCGACAAAAACTCAGCAGTTCAAGATCGGTTTCGTAAATTCATTTATAAATTTTCTAAAAACAGTTTATCATTGTTACACAGAGAAAGCGAAATTTTACTGTCGCATTTTTAAAAACTATTTAGCTTGGTGGGGGATATCGTCCATCAAATCGCCATCAAATCCTAGCAGGTTTCCGCGTTACCGTCCATCTCAACCAATAATTTAATCTGATCTGATAGAATCTCTTCTAAAAGATTCGGAACACAGATCCACACAGAGCCCAGTACTCCTAAAATTATTTCAATCCAAATGAAAGCATCCTATGCTAACCACACTACATCGGGCAACAATGAAAGTCGCCATTGCGAAAACATGGCCGCGAGTTACAGCATATCCGCGAGATGGCGTTTGGACACGGCTCACGCAAGTGCCTTGTAGTTAGCATAACGCCCTTTCTGCTTTTGTCGGTTTTATTGACGAGTACTGCACAGGGGTACGAAAGTGAATGGCCGAGAAAGAAAATCTTGAGCGATATTACTGGGACGATACTTCTAAATAACTGTCCAGACCATTTGAGTTCTTTCGTGGGGTGGTTGGTTGGTTGAAAGACTGGTTTGGGCACAGTAATGTCCCTTTTATGTTAAACACGCCATTTTTTCGAGGTTCCTTCTTTTTCTTTAAAAAATGACCACTGGACTGCTTTGGTTGCCACATAAAACAGCTTGAAGAGGGGGACATCCCCCCCTCCCGAAAAATACTATAAAGTATAGTGGCGTACTCGCAGTAATATTCGTATAAGCTACACGCTTCCCCCCCTTTCCCCCAACTTTTTTTTCATTCCTTAATGTAGATCCTGCTCGCTTCAAACCGAAACACAGCATTTGAGATTCCGAAAAGGAGTTTGGGAAGGTTTGCAAGGACGGGAAATGGCTTTTTAAAGCAAGTGCTTTCAGATCGTTATCCGCCGACTGCGAAGACATGAAAAGTAAGCGCAGCTATATCTCCCCACACACGTAGTACTTTCGGTGCGATTACAGTTACCTTTAAACCACCCCAAGCTTTTCAACTTGGCTGAAAGATGTTGAAGTCCAGTTACCAAAATGATGTTAAAGAAATTCCCACGTACCGGTTTTTTTCTCGTTCCGGGGAACAAAAGATTTTGCAGTGATACTAGCGTTAAAAGCTGAGGCTCATTGGTACAATGTTTAGTGGAATTGCTCCCTGAGGGGTGCTTTTCACATCATATGTTACTCGGTCAGTTCACCCTCACTCCGAGGCCTGTCACAAGGTTTGGACGGGTCTGCAACAATTTATCATGAAATTTTGCCCAGGATTCTAGCATAAGTTAAGTTCAGCTGTCGAAACATTAAGTTTCCCACTGCTTGAAGATTAACTTTGCATTTGTTTGTGTGGCACCATCTTTCATTAATTTTCAAGTTTTAGCTGAGAATGCTGGTGTGTTAACCTTAAAATGCAAAGCTAATAACATTTTTGCAACATATCAAATAAAATATGCATAAAATATGCATAACAACGTATTAAAAAGTATCATAGACATTTTACGTTTCTAATACGTTTAGATTTCTGAATAAACAGTAGGAGTAAAACACATCTGTCATTGAACTCTATTTGACTAAATACGCTATGTTTAGATTGAATATTTGTTTCTTAAAATATACAAATTATGTCTATTTTGAAAGATAATTTTAGAATAGTAATTTCAAACTCGAAAGTTTCGAATGGGTATAAAAGGTATACGTGTTAACATAAAAGGAAAGTTTTATTGACGAAAGTTTAAATTTTCAAAGAAAGTCCCAATAATGAAATGCACAAGTAGTGAAAGTAACCAACTTTTGTTAGCTTCTCCCAAAAAGACGAATTTACTCCAGTGAACTTATACAAATAAAAAATGGAATGGCAGACATACAAATACAGTTTTTCTCAAGTACATCTGATTATTTTTCAAGTTTTACTGGGAATATTGGTGTATTAGAAGTTATGTGTACAAGTGAAAAGGAGGAAATAATATATTAAATATTTTATATGAGAATTGATACTTAACTAGTGAATTAAATATATAATTTTACGGTAATAATCTGAACAGGTCAAAATTCATATTCAAAGGATATAAAAACGAAACTATGAAAAATATGACAGTTTTAAGGATTCAAGTCCAAGAATGCTCGTTATACCTCTACAACGAAATGTGCAAATACGAAAAATAACACCTACCGTGTAATTCTCTCACCAGATGAAGATATTCCATTAGTGGCAGTACAGTTCCAACAGCGAAATTTCAGCTACGTAAGTTGAGCCTTGTAGTACAGATGATTAATTCTCAAGAATGTTGGTGTATTAATTACTACACCATACATGGCAAGCAAGGCAAGAGATGTATGTTGTAGTAAGAATCTGAAGCATGTTGCAAAAAGTTGAATAAAGTTTGAGGGAAGACCGAGGTAAGTTGATTAAGAAGTGCTAGTCCATCTTGTTTTTTTTCGTGATTGGCATCTTCCATCTTGTAGTTTCGTTTGTCGGCGCGTACTTAAGAACCTTTTGGGCAGCCTCTTCGCATGTACCTCTCACACCTCTGCAGTCCGCAGGGGGTCTCTGCTATATAGTCTCCCGGCGGGTGCGAGATAACATGGACAGGGTTGTGCTTCTTTTGGTGATGGTGGTGGTAGTGGTAGCGGAGGGGGAATCTTGTTCCCTAAACTCTTTGATGAGGACATAAGGCCAGATTTCCTTATCAAGACCAAAAGTTCTTAACAGAGTTTGGTCGGAGTGTACCCAACTTGAGAAAGGTTTCGCTGCGTTGTGTATAATGATGATTAATCGTTGCTGAGTTCCAGAAACTGCACGAATGGCAAAACCTTTTGTAGTACCTGCGGGACGATTATGCACCTCAAACGTTTTCCTTGCCTCTTTTTTTATTATTTTCTCTGTGGATGACAAAGATAGGTGGTTGTAAGATGACAGAGCTATTATGGAAGACATTCCGCCGGTTAAAAAGAAAGAATATGTTTTCTCATGGGCCCTCATTAATGAAAGAGGGATTATATGGGAGCTATCACTGTGATGTAGGACGGGGGAGAGAGGAAAATCTTCTTTTTTTCCAAAGAGGAGTTTACATTAGTTGTGGAACTATAATAGGTCTCTGATATCAGCTCCAGCACCTATTGTATGCAAATGAGAGTGTTTTACCGCCGAAGATTTCCTTAAGGCCTTGTTAGCGAGATGGACTGCGCGTGGGGCCTTAAGACAACGACGTAAAAAAGGGGGAAAACTGTTCTAATTGTTTCTTTGTGGGTTTTTATTTTTACTTATCAAGAGGTTCTATCGGATTGTTTATCACTTTTACCGAGAACTTCTGCTCACGAACTTCCCGAAGCCTTCTGTTCACACGGGAGAGTGAATAACCAGGATTGGGATCAGTGAATAGTTAATTACCTCTTTTTTGGGCTACTATGCATAAATTGTGTTCGTATAAAATGCGTGCATATGGCGATTGCATTATGCGAGTTTTGTGTTCAAATTATTCCTCGGGTTTGCCCTCGAATTTACTTGTTTACTTGGCTGTTCTTAATCCTGAATAAATAGGCAGTTAGCTTGTTTAGTTTCCAGCGGAAGTAATGGTAAAGGAAGACCAGAGATTCTTATTGAGCTTTACCCTTGAATTAACCTAGTCTTTTTAGTACTTGTTTACATTGCTTTTCTAAACCATGGGTAAAAAGAAAGTTTGTTTACTTTCCAGCGCGTTAGCTAAAGGATGACCCTTTGCACTAGGCGTGCAATAGCCTTGAGGCCAGCACTCGAGTATACCTACATTTTTGACACGAGTTCACATTAATGTTGTTAACCCTGGCAGTTTGTTTGACTTTCAGCGCTAATAGGGTAAATGAAGACCCATCGCACCAGGCTTCACGACACGTGTTGCCCTCGAATTTCCATAGGTTTTGAAAGCGTATTCACATTGGTCTTTTCTAACCTTGGGTAAGAGAAAAACTAGTTTGTGTACTTTTTAGGCTTCGTAAGGGCAAATAACATACTATACACAGCAGAGGATTACCCTTTCCGTCAATCTGAACTTGAAACGTGAAGTACTCAGCTTTGCATTGGACTATTCGCCAGAAAACCGGGAAAGTTACCCTGGCGTCTCGAGGGCTAACGCTATACCGGAATAAGCCAATCTCTCCCGGTTTATGCTATCTTCACCTTTCGCTAGGACGCGAGGCTTCTACCGACGGGTGAATTGGCGTATGTTACTCATAACGTGAACATAACATAAACAACCACAGGCAGGTCATTGAGCTGCTCCCGCGATGGAGGTATTCATTGTTGCCAACCATGAAAGTTGGCTTATTTCAGGAACACTTAGTTCTCTTGTGTTAAGAACACTAACGTTGATTTTAAGCGTTTTTTTTCTATGAGTATTGTGCACGTAACCCAATTTTTGTGTTTATCCTGAGTTGAACCTAGGAAGGACCATAGGGACCTAATAGGTCCTAATAGGTGACAGACATCATATTCTTCTGGCGAACTTTCGTAATGATGCACTCAAAGCCATTACAAAGTAAACCAATAAGCTAAAATTCATTGCAACAGATTCACTGCTCTTTGTTACTTGAGTTAAGGGTTCTTCTGTTAGGAGCACGGGGGATCTTCTTTGTTTGTTTTTTTGTTGTGTTACCCTGTAGGGTCCATTTTAATCCCGCGAACGGTCCAAAACGGATACAGTTTCAATGAGAGAAGGGATAAGGGGTGGTCGAGGGAGGAATAGTGTATTGGTAGAAGAATCTGAGGTTGGATGCTGTAACGATGGGAAAGAACATTCCCCTTTTTTATGGCCGGAGCCCTAGTGGGAGGTCTCATTAGTCGAGTGATGAGCTACGCAATAATACCCCCACAAGCTTTTATAAAATGGAAAAGCCAAAGAAACAGTACTGCGTTTAGTAGTATAGGATGGGAGGAGAAGGAAGATAAAGAATAAGAAGGAAATAAAAAAGGATCCATATCGCAGCAACGGGACAAACATGTATTGATATGTTCTTTGATGAGTGGTTGGTTGCCTTGGTTTGTACGGTTCCTGGAGAATCCTTTGTTTGAACTCGGTTAGGTTTTGTTCATCACCCTTCCTTTCCCCCCTCTTTTTTGTCATTTTTTTCTTCGTCTTAGGGGTCTCTTTATAAGTATGGCTGACAAAAGCAGAAAAGGTTCGTGGTCCAGTGATTGGAGCATGTGTAAAAAGGCGCCAAAGCAAGAAATTTCATATTGGAAAACCGCGGAAGTACATAAGAGCTCCCGCACAAAAGCTCTCCTTTTCTGCTTTGTTGTACTGTACCAATGCAATAAACCTCAGACTCCGGCGAGATAAAAGGGTGACGAAAGACCTTTTCCATAGGAGGAAAGGTGGTCTGGTATTGTCATTTTTGCGAGTTCGGTACTTGTTTAGCTTCCTAGCGCCAAGCACTGGAGCGGCTATTGCAGCCAGTTTAGTGCAGATTGCTGCGTAAAGTAGTTTTACTACAGCAGATGTACTCTAGAGTTCTCTAATTCGGAAAACTTAGGTCGATCATGGTGGTCTTGTCTTGTTTGGGACCTTTTTTTATTTCTTCCGAGCTTTCGGGGGAAGAAAACTCGTGCCCGGAGGGCATTGCTGTTTGGAGCTGACTCTTTTAGCAGAAATTGTTATCTTTAGCAACAGCAGCAGCAGCACAAGCTGCCAACAGCGCCTGGCGGCACTGGGAGTACTGTAACGTGCCGAAGGCTTTTAACCTATGACCTCGCACCATTCTTTTGCATGGACACGGCAGTGGAAAACTGCAGTAATAGATTCGCCTCCGGCGTGTGTCTCGTGTCAAACCCCCGAGAGAGGCTCAGAAATAAGATTTTCCCGACAGCACAAAAAGAATGGAAAGAGATGAACAACGTAGACGAGAAGAGAGGCCTGAAACAAAAGGAAAACATTTTTGGGGATTGGGGCAGACATCTTTCTCAACCCAAACGCCCGAGTCAACACTTATCCAATAAAGGGAAGTGACAATAGGGCTCTATTGGTGACAGCAGAGGGATAACATCAATCTGTCACCATTGATCAAGTGATACCGACTCTTTTAGTTTCTCTTACGTTACAATGGAATGTGATTGTAACATTTTTCTTTATCTTTTGAGCTAAATTGGTCGTATTAAGGATTGAAAGTTTGTGACGCTTACTTAAAATAGTTCGATAAATCTTTCATATATGCCAAATTTTTCGTCCTTTCGATCACTTTACGACAGTCAATTTTGATATTTGTTGGGAATTCCTTGAAAAATCAAATTCGATCTTGAATTTAAAATAGCTTTATTTTAGTATACTGTCCGGCGATAAAAATTTAAAGAGATTTATGCCTATAATGGTATTATAATATTCTAAAATATTCGTAATATTTATTTGAATTTTTTTATCTATTGTATTGTATATTTACCACGTTTTTTATAGTAAATAGAAGGAAAAATATCAAACATAAATAATGTATTTGTACTTTATTTATTTTTATTCATTTGTTTTATTTGTGGTTTTTTATTTGGAATTTTAAATACTCTGCATTTAATTTACTTGGAACTGTGTATATGCAATGCTTATAGTTTAAAGGACTCCTCGATTTTCCTAAGTTTTTACACGTCGGTGCCAAATTTTCCTGCAGCGTTTTCAAATGAGCTTTCGCAACTTTTAATTTATGACTTCACTTAAAGTGAACAATAGTGTCGTTTAAAAACAAAGTACTACAATAACCATTACGTTCTAAGTGTCAGTTCACGAAAATCGATCACTGTACAGCCCGCCTTTTGTATTGTCCATTCTGTAATTGTTAGTCAATGGTATAATAATTTACTTTATGACTTTACATTTTTATTGACTTGTTTTTATTTCTACAAGAGAACGTTTTTAAGTAACGCATAAAAAACTTCGAATGGAATTTACTGAGCTTAACTGAAATGAATTCGTCCAATTTGTGAAACGTCTGTTATGAATCAGTAATACGATTCCAAGGCGAAGAAGGGATTCGGCACATTTTGTGACACATTTTTGTTTTATATCCTGTGTCGTAATATTTATTAGGTAGGGAACATAATTCTCATTTTGACACCCCACTTAACACACTAGAGCGAAAAGGAAATGAGGGGGTGGGTGAGAAGAAACTTAAAGCGAATAGAGCGAAGTGCAATATCCCCTGAACAACATATGTGGGGAAAAAAGAGGCGTGGTTCAGTATGGTTTGAACCGAAAAGTGAGACCGTTTGTGTCACTTTCCCATTTCGTTCACGTCACTTCTTCCGACGGCCTTTTCCGAAGATGCGTTGGGAGCAAATTACGGCGCTACTGTGCAATTACGTTGTCTTACGCCTTCCTGAAGGCTATTTCTCCAGATTTTCTGATTTATTTCACTTTCCTCACAAAGGGGAGGGTAAAAAGTCGGCAGTTATATGGCTACAGGAGCTAGCGACGCTGATAGGGACTGGAGCAAGAGACAAGGATGAAAGGAAGAGTCCGTGAGGAATTAATGGAGCGTTAGGCCAGATTCCCATGATTCACACGAGCGGCTTTCTTGTTTTGTACTTTCATCTGCGTTCTTTTACCTTCCACGCTTGGACGACGCGAAACACTAAGACTTGGCCATATGCATATTCTCCAACGAAGATAAATCTTGTTGGCAAGCTCAGAAGGTCTTATCAAGTTTGGTGCCACAGTACACAAACCCCGAAACGCTGAGGATAGAAAGGAAGAAGGAACGAAAAAATAAAAAAGGGTTGGATGCTTCGTTTGGCCGTAATGCAAGCTTCATTTAGTCCTGATTTGGTCAAAGGCCGATGACTAATGAAGGCAGCCCCTAGATTCTAGAACCCCACGAGCTTCGACTTTTGGTAATGAACCTCCCCAACAATCCGCTCATACTAATCGACCGAAGAAAAGACCCTTATGATACCCTGCACGCCTCAGGGTTAGAATCAAAGGAAAATCAGTCGTATTACTACTACTCAGATGAGGTTACGGGACATACATAAGTCCTAGCTCCTCTTGTGGGGTTCCTTCTTTTCTTATCTCAACCTTCTGGGTCTATGCGCTAGCATAATCCACTTGGCGTTCTTAATGAACGCCATAAAACAGCTTAGGAAGGCGCTTGGCACGAATTACGGAGTGCGAAGGGATTCCCATGCCATCTGTCGGAGCTCCACACATACTAAAAGCCTGGCGTATAAAATGGCTTATTTGTTTGAAATTCGCGCTGGCAGTGATTTTTACAGGATTTTGCTTTTGCTGCCATCTACCGGCAGACACAGTAAACGACAGATGCAGTAATACGTTGCCTTTTTAGCTGGGCAAGTCCTGTAGGACTGCCCAGCTTATACTATTGGTTGATGGTGCTAAACCTCACGTGCCAGTTTAGCTTGGGAGGTGTGCATTACTAGTGTATTACTGGGGAAGGGGTATAAAGGAATTTTGCTAGCGGCAAGTTCCTTAACACGGTTGGGCTAGGTGCGAAAGAATTCTGCTGGAAAGTAATGGGAGCAAGGCTGGGCCAAGTGCCGAAATGACCCTGACGTGGCACTCTGTGCCGTGGGAAGAACGTTGGCACGGAATGGCACGGGCCAAGAAGATCAGGTGAGAGCGTTTTTCATACGTAGTTATGTGGACGTCTTTGTTGTGCGCTTGTTTTCCGTGCTTAGTTCTTGTGTCTCTTCGTGCGTTTTCTTTTTTTATACACATAGAGTAAGTGAAAAATGGATAGCCTATTCGTCATGTTTAGTTTTCGTCCAATAATCAATATTCCTATTGTAGTTTTGTGAGTCTAATGGATTCTGTTTGCGAAGACTCGGCTTTAGTGGCTTTTCGTTCGTCGAAACCGTCTCACTTTTTCGTATGGTGCAACTGTTTTCATTTGTCTTCATATTTAGACTTGCCGGTAGCTCTTCAGCAATTAAAAAAGATACCTTGCACAAACAACGAGTTGTAAGTAATGCTGATCCTAGGAACGAATCTCTTGTTTTATCCAGTATGCGATTCTCTTGTAATCATTGCAGTGCCCTTGTACGTTGCCTGTTTTTCTATAGATCTGTCCTTCAAATACATGTACAATATTGCAAAAGTGATTGTTCTGAATTGAGATATCCGTGTCACTTTCGTGCGAAAAAATTTAGTTCCAAGTTTAACGTTACAAAGCATGTCCACAACAATATCATGTGCAGTATACACTTTCAGTCCTAATAGCTGTAAGCGTAGTCTACATATCAGGGTGATAAGTGTAAACAGTCACTCAGACGCCAGTTCACACAAAATACATGCCAAACTTTGCACAAATGCAATGTCTGGGATGCAAGCTGCAATTCATTAACTAAGAAAAAAAAGTAAGCAACTGTAAGCAACATGCAATTCTGAAACATCACCGCAAGTGTTTCTAGTGGTTTTTTTCTCTACACCTGCTCTTGAGATGTAAATACTTGCTTCAAGTCTTCTACACGACAATGGAATTTTCTTAAGAATGGAGGCTGCAAACTTTTGACTATGAAAAATGCGAAAATTAATAAGACAAATGAACCGAGTTGCTTTTCAGTATCAGAGGCGTAGCGAGGGTCAACGGCGCCCAGGGCGAAGGGAAAATCAGCGCCCACCCCTCCTTTTACGCTAACTTGTCATGTATTGTGAGCCTTCTGTAACAACCATTGTACTGTACAATAAGGGGGTCTATCAAACACGAAGTCACGCACAGAGTAACTTCAAACTTCACGCATTCATCCAAGTCCATTTCAAGGGTGAAAACTTATAGTATTGTTAAGGTAAATAAAGTACACTTGCGCAATTTTACTAGTAACTGTGTATTGCGTGAGGCTCCCTGCCTGGACTCCCCGAGCTTTAGACAGGGACCGTCTTTTAAAGGCCGCTGGCACGCGCCGACTTCTGCAGACATTGCAGAAAACTGGCCTGCCGGCGGAAAGGGATGACACGTGCGGTCGGACCGGAACGGGACGTCCCGTTCCGACACGGGATACCTTTTTGTCCGTGACAGTATTCTTCTGCTAGGTGCTAACAGCATCCGTGGAAAAGAAGAAAGAAACCTGGATAGCAATTCCAACACGTTTGAAAACCTTTACAGTGATTTCGATGGATTCCAGGCTTGTATTCACTTAAGTAGTAAGTAATTTTTGTTGTGGGGAAAGATAATATTTAATTTTCAGTGCATTTTGCCATAATTATTGACAGTACAGTAGCTATTAAAGGAGAGGCTACGCGAACTAAGTTAAGTCGAAGATGATTCGGGTTCGAGTAACACCTTTCTCGCATCCAATACTGGTAGTTATCGCGACAGAGTAGTTTGACGGAGGACCTGCCAGCCTTCGAGATTTTGATGTGACTCCTAATATCATGTCACACTAGATACACACGCATAACAGCCAATGCTCTAATCCCGTAGCAAATGCCCCTTCATTAATACAGTTGTCGAGTCAACGAGTGTATCTGTGTAAATTTACCCTTGGAAGAATGATTGACACGTTGGCGGCGAATAGTGGTAATAATCGTTTACTTTCGTAGCTGTTTTGCTTGCCGTCTGTTTACTCGTTGGGGCTTACATTGCATTATTCCATTATGAGTGTTTTTCACTGCGCACACCCATCCATCGTTTTTTGTTTACTCTGTTTTTCTTTCTTTCTTTTTATCTACTTATTTTTCTACTTTATTTCCTGTTTTGTATTGATTCCCTTATTAATTTACTACAGGTCGAGAGACAAACTGTCATGTTTAGCACACGCAGTGGTTTAGCGCGACGTTCCCGCGGCAAATGAAACCTGTGGTTCGTAGAATTTTGGCCAAACCTATAGAAGTCCAGGTGGGAGACGAAAGTGTTGTCTGCGCAGATGTTGAGTAGTACGCATTGTTTATGGAAGAAGACGATAAATTTTTCATTCGGTATATGGTCTTTTACCGGAGCGATTATTTTCTTCTCATTATTATTTTTTTAACGACGGTGTGATCGTAGCTCTTTGTCTGTAAGGGATCTATACAAGCAGATTTAATACACTGGATATTGGAGCGATTATACTTACGCTGAATGTCTCACTGAAGTTTAAAAGGCGTTAGCTTATAGCGCTTGTGTCAGTATAGTTTATAGAGAAGTCTTCGACATCTACTTGTAAGGGCAAGTTGGCCGAGCGGTCTAACGGGTAACGCAGAGATCGTGAGGTCGTAAGTTCGATCCCCGTTGTAACCTGCTTATTTTATATGAGAAAAACTTAAGGGTATATATCTTAATTCCTCCATTCTTTCCTATCCGAGTTTCTTCCTAGCTCGGTCCCTATCTGTCCTGCTTACACCAATCCAGTATGGAGTACCTAGTCGTTCGGGAAACCGAACCGCGTGGGAAACAGAAGGATAGGAGGGAGCACGAGGGATACGGACCAGCTAGGGAGGAGCAAGGACGGGAAGGAAGGCGGAGCTCCAGTTTTTCACGATTTCTGAAGGGTACCCCTTTGCTCAACATTGTTTCTTATGGAAAATAACCCAGAAAAAGTCTTCCCAGCTCGGAAATGTAATCACACCCATTTTTTCAAATCTCCACCAATGGGAAGACAGGATTTTTGGAGGGAGGTCGCTCTTTTTGCGGGAAATTAAAAAATACGATTTTTTTTGGGTGGAAATGTATTGAAAAATACAATAAAATACAGCACAAATAGGTTTCTAAAAGTCAGAATTTTGCGTACAATTTTCGGGGTTTTAGGAAAAGTGTTTTCGGAGGTGTATCGTGTTCAAATAACGCAGATTTTGGACAGAATGCTGAAAAAAATGAAGAGAAAACGGAGAAAAACCTTTGTAAACATCAAAGTCTTAAGTTCAAATTTCTTTAACGTTTAAGATAGAGCTGAACTATATTTCGGGGCTAATTGTCTCTACAGTTGATGCTTTGTAGGTTTAATTTCACAATTCACTTGTACTACAGCTCAGACTCACTTCAAAATGTGATTCAGACTGCAAACGGACAATTTATTCACTAGACTCACTGATTAACCACCACCGACTTTCACTTACTTCACACTAGACTGAGACTAGACTGAAGACTAACTCTGATCCCCCTTGACAAGAACAAAATTACCCTTTATATAAAAATTTGCCCTAACCCAAACCCATAAGAAAACAAACGTTGGCCTTCGACCTTGCAACAAACACAAGAATGCAAGGACGAGGTCATCCTTAATTACCTCAAGAACGCAGGGTCAAGCATGAAGCATACAAGGTCACCGTGTATACTCTTCCGCAATACAAGGTTCAGTATCAAGGCCACCTCTCATACCCTTCCGGACGT
>JAHZNP010000259.1:0-90231 GCA_020615345.1 Triops cancriformis
GGCAACTCTTCTCCTTCATTGGGACGTGCCTTTTACACACCAGTTAAGTCATTTGTTTTTAAACTTCGCGGTCTATCTTTCACCTTGTGCGCGATAGGTTCGAGTCCCTTCCCCTTCTAATGAAGGTAAATCAGCCTCAAGAGGCTTAATTAGACTTCTGTGGTTTGCTCGGTAAAGGTTTTTTTGCTCATGACTGTACTTGAAAATGAGCCTACTGACATTGTTGGGAAAGGAGACTGGCTTGCAGAGAAGCATAATCCCCATTCGAAAGGAAAGCGACCACTTGAATAAGTGGATTTCAAATAACATATCCTTCTACTTTTTGCAGTTTGTTTCTCTAGAGGAGGGATGGGACAGTCCGAACACTTTTCTGTGGTTTATTTTTCACTTCACGTGGAGACAAAACTGTAGCCTAAAACTATACTCGTCAGATGGCCTGGTGTCCTGGCTATCAAATGAGGTATTGTACGCCTGAAGAACACTAAAAATAAGACCAAACAACCATGAAAACTGGAGGCACCTCCGACTGTTTGAAACGAGATACCGGGGATACAATTTGAACTTAGGTGTAGTGCGATTTAACCGTGTGTTTTGCCATAAGAAAACTAGTCGATTGCACTTTTTAAAAATATACATATTAAACTTAAAATATCTAAACGAAAACTTAAAGTTATACTCCCTCTTAATATAGGAATCATCCTAGCTCCAGTTAGTGCAAGGAAACGCACGATTTTGGCAAAATGATTATTGACAACAAAAAAGGGCAACGTTTTAGGTGCGCGGCTTAACTCGAGCTGTCAGCTGTGAGCTGCATGCGTGTGCGCAGCGTTGCCAACAGCATGTTTTCTCTGTAGTAAAAATGGCTCTGTTCGAAGCGTACTAAAGCATCACTTTGGAGTGTAAAATCTCGTACAAAATCAGGAAATGATTTTAAAACAAACCTTTGGAGGGGTGATTCCCTAACTTGTCAGCTACATAAAAGTAATTTTTACTTTATTTTTAGATACATATTATGAGTGGTACAACGAAATGAACAGGACCCCTTTCTCACAAGGAGTGTCTAAAATTTATTTTTTATTTATTTTTTCAAAAACGGTTTAACATTTTTCGGCAAAAATTTCTCCATGTGAGCTTCGTCGTATTCACTAAGTGTGCAATTTTTTTCAGAACCAAAACTTTCGTAGTTCATTAGTAATGATTTTTGTACGGTTTGTCCTACGTATGAACTGTCCCATCCCTCCTCTACTCTTGGTATGCATAATTTTGATAGCGAAAAGAATTTTCTTTGTTTGTTTGTGCTACAAATTCAGTGTATTTCCCTACCATTCAGTCAGTAGCGTATCCAGGGTTTTATTTCGGGGGTGGGGGGGGGGTAATATGCAATTTTTTTGACACTTTGTCATTCCCCTATCTTCCCCATTATAAAATCAAAATTTCGGGGGGGGGGTAAAACTCCTACCCCCCCCTGGATACGGGGGTGCATTCAGTATTCCAATAGAAATCCAACACACTATTGGTCCATAATCGTATCTTATGAATTACTAGACTACATAAATCATGCGTTGACGATTATGCTAAATATTTTTGACAGTAAAGTTTAAAGTAGCAAACCGTAGAAAATGATTAATGCATATTTTTGAGAAAAGGCAAAATAATTTATACTTGTTATACAATATATTTCCCCCAAGTTCTGAATTTCGAGAAAAATCTACAGTAAGTTCTATGTATTATTTAATTAAAATCCTAGTATTAATTGATAGCAACAGTTTCGTCTCTCGTGTTCGGTCAAATGTTAAAAAAATGGAATGTTGAGCAATGCGGTTAAGCTCCTTGATAGAAAAAGATGTCTAAATAACACAGCTAAGATTGAATGTCATCGATAGGAAAGTTAAGAAGGCTTAAGCCCCTCTTTGGGCGAACCGTATCTGGCACATATACAAGAAAATGTTATACACGCGTTATACGACAAGATGGCTAATTACACGTTTACGGTTTTCCCAAGCTGTAGATGTGGTAGTAATTGTCCAAATAAAGTGGCAGAAATAAAGATAAATTTCTTTTTGTAGTCTCTTTCATTTGAAAGGCAAAGTTTGCAACAACACAATACGCCTTCTAATTATTATATTATAGACGTTGACCATTTTTCAGTTTCAAACTTAAAACACAAATTAAAATATCACAATGGATTGAAAATTGTCAAAAAGGCATACAACAGAATCCCAACTTGGTTCTGTTTACTGAAAACGAAGCAAATGCAGTGGCACTGAAATAGCAGCGTCGTTTCCTTGTTGACACGCTTAATAGCAAAAGAAAGTCGACTATATAATGTCTGAAATTCAAAGTTTGTAACCTTAAATCTAAGTTCTCTAATCTTGCGTAATGTATAATCTTTTCTCACTAGGGATTCAACTTCACTGGGAACCAGATGACCTTGGCCTACCGAAGGGAAAATACCACAAGTAATGGCGACTACGACCGTAGCCCCTAGTGGCAGCGTATAGAAATAATTTTCTAATTGGTTAAGCCTTGTGGCACACTCATGCTTATGTAAATGTAGGCGATACTCACGTTTGTAACGCAGCAGGTATCCACTTTTCAGCTGCTTCGTCATCTCTGCAAGAAAGAGGAAGAAAAATAATCCATTGTTAATTCGTGCTTTCTGGCAGAAATGCTTAATAATGATTTTCACTGTTCTTTCAAAAAGTTAAATGAGGGATCGGATTTCCTTTTACAGTAACGAACTGAAAAAGCAAACAGAAGACGCTCGACTTTCCCTAATTAATTTGTGCCGATGGGCTGGGTGGTACTTTGCGATACGCGTAAGTGATTTAGGCAAGCGGGGCCCATATTTCTTGTTCTTCTTCGACAGGCAGCCGTAAGATAAAGTAAAAGACCTAGTGAGGAGCTCACGTTCATTTTTTTGTGCAGGCAGCGAAAAATGAGCGAGAGAAAGAGTTTTGTGCAAGCTCAAGCATCGTCTGCCTCGTTTTCCTTGCCTGCCATTGCTGTCTTCTGTAAAGATCTGTTTTATCGCACCCATCAAACGTTTATGAGCCTGCCTTATTGATTTTTGCCAAAACACAACGAAAATACTGGCTCCACCTTGAATTGGGATTGCTTACATTGTGAAAGCTTTGGGAATGTACCCACAGAAACTTTTGTCGATATGCGTTTTCCTAGACTCAAATCTTAATTAGCGGCATCCCTTCCCTATCTTCCAGTTAGATTGGCACTCGACTCGGCCTCGAGACTCTCGGCTCAGCAATTCCTCCGGAGGCGTCCATTATTCGTCACTTCCCACACAAACTGTTTCACGAGACATGATAATTGGAACTACAAACCCCGCTACTTGAAATGTAATAGTTTGTTGAGGAAGAAAACATTTTGTGAACCTTATCGTGAGTCTCAAACTGACATTAGGGAAGTAGTTCAACAACAAAATAAAAGATAACAATAAAAAAGAACGATTTGCGTGAGCCTTGATGACGAATAAAATCGTCTGAAAATTAAGGCGCGAAAAAGCAATCACCATTATGCCGTTTCTTGAAATGGTTCTCCTCACAACATTCGGAAGAGTAAACATTTGCATGAGTCTTTTTATAGTCGGGTATGCGTGGGAGAAAATTTGAATCTTGCATATGGTTTAAAATGGACTAGTCGATCGTTCCCCTTTTTGTTTTTCCCGTTTTTATGACAACTCTTGTACCGCGTTTTGGAAAAAATATGGGGGAAAAAAATATTTTCTTAAGTGAGATGAAGAAACCAAGGCTTGAAAGAGGGAAATTTTTATTTCCCTTCGTGGAAACCTTTACAAATTCTTGTTAGGGGAATGCTCCGGTGGGGTATTGCTGGGCTACGGTACTAGCAAGCTATTTCCACTACAACTAGTCGTAGCACATAAGAAACCAAGAACGAATGGATAGCCATTACTTGTGACTGCTATTGCTACTACGCACGTACCTCAGTTCTCCTGCACTATTGCGTTTCCTTTCTGTCACACCCTCCGTTTTTCCGCGCTTTTTCTCACGTTTCAAGAGAGCACACAGCAGTAAACGAACTACTGGGTAAAAGCAACTATCTCGCGCCTATACTAGATGTGTTATCTCTTAGCAAGAATAGTGTAGAAACATAAAATCTCCCGAAAGTAAGTTTATTTCTGCTCTTAATAGACAGATGAATGTGCACGGATAATGCAAGCTAAGAATGTTCCAGTCACGGACTTAAACCGATATTATTGGTATATTCATGCTAGTATTACTTCCAAGTATGGTTGAGAGGTTCTTAAGAAATTTGTACACGCAACGCATGGTTTAAACCTTTCTTTTCGGTGATGAAATTCATTGTTGGCTCGACTCTAGATCCCCGTACTTTCTAACGGGGACAGAGTATTGACTGATCGACAAGTATCTGTACTGGAATCAATAGAAATCGATACAAAAGCTGCACAGATGGGAATATTTTCTTCGAGCTTGTGAGAATAAATGGAGAGAAAAATTATACGCTCCAAATATTAGTGATGTATTTACCAATTTTGCCTTTTTGGTCTACGTTCGGAATATATCTCCAACGCTCGGAAAGCAGCAATTAAGACATGTTAGGTTTAGTGCCGTCGTTTAGGATCTTGCTACTGGAAACGGCGTAATTAGCAACCACACTTGCTAAGTCCGCTTAGGAGAACTTTACGGCCTCCTGAGAACAATGAATGTTGTTGTCCAAGGAAGTCCGCAAAGTTGGGTTGCGTGAGGGTTCCTTACACTACGAGCCTAACGTACACGTGTAAATAAACACGAGTTGTACGTTAACTATCCAGATGCTCTCCAATTGACTTTGGCCGGCGGTCACACCAACCCGGCCTGAACAACGAGTGGCAAGTGATAGGTTAAATTACCAGTACTCGCCGGAAAGGGACTTTATGTGTCAAGCATTGTGATACAGGCTCCATATTCCCAAAGATGGCTAAATACCTTCATTCACTCTTCTCTTTAGCATATTTTCTAATAAATAAGATGTCCATGGACCGTAAACATTGAACCCAAACCGTAATTGAGCGATTGTGCAATGCCGCCATCTTTGCGAATCAAAAACCACGGTTGGGGATTCTGCTAAACTCGCAACGCTCATAAACGTTCCACTGTCTTGAATTTTCAACCCTGCTTGTCTTCAATATCATAGGACAAATTTATGTATCTACCTTTGCTCTGCTTACGAGGATTCTCAGGGAAATTCAGCGAGGGAACTCACCAAAGAGGCGCTGTAAAGCAGACGTGTGCCGATTTGGACTTGAGGTGGTCTAAAGTCCGATTTAAGACTATTTTTCAACGAAGAAAAGGCTTGAGATTTATATCAAGAACTTTTTGTATTGATTCGGACTTGAACTTGATTTAAAAGCTAGCTGTTTGCAATGATTTGGAAAGGGGTTAAATACAAAAGCAGATTTGAAGGCTCTGTGTTGGAATGTTCGTCAGGTAAAATTACTCTCTTATTGTCATTTTCACTTCACGACAGCGTACCAGCAAAGGATTATGAAATCGATTCGTACTTTCCCAGGCTTTTTTTAACTTTCCCGTGTATAACTTCATAAAGAAGCCTTTATACTTTCGAAATTGCAATTAATAACACATTGGAGTCCAATCTGAGACTAATTAGAAAGCCGGACTAAGGACTATATAAATTGGGTTCTCTTTGTATAACAAAGAGTTAACTTTTGAGCTTTGCAAAACATGGAGGGGCAGTGCATATGCAGCTATTACTCATTATTAAAAGACTATATTTTTACGGACATTAACTTGAAAGTTACATGTGATACCTGTTCAGAGACTTATTCTGCATCAAGCCGAGCGACAACATATTTAATTAGACATCTGACGAAAAATTTCAATTTAAATTTTTATCGAAAATGTTATTCGCTATAATAAGTGATATTCTTTCTCAGCGTATGCACCCTGCAAGGATGTAGGAAGGAATTTTTAAAATGTAGGCAATCCCCTTTTTAGGGCCTTGACCTCCCCCCCCCCCTCCTTGTTTCCTAATGACGAAAATGATTTTTGGATTGCAACGCAACAGTATACACGTCGGTTTTTTCATGGGTCAAAATCTTGAAGTAAATTTTCAACATCAATCTCAGTATCGTGATGTAAATGGAGCAGAGCAAGACCGATTAATCATGTTTGGCCCTTTGCGTTCGGGAATTGAGTTTTAATGCGGCCAAGAGAACTGAACGAGCACTCGACTGTGGCAACGCTAACTGGTAAAGTTGTTAAAATTTCTAAAATATTTACAATTGCCGGGTTGTAATTACCTCAAATGGACAACAACGTGTAACTAATTTTTCTGGTGCTTTGTCGAGCCTTATATTCTTCCACTTCACCTGCCACGATAAGACTTGATATTCGAAATCGTTGAAATTAAACAACACCAGGTCCTTACGAAAGGAATTGTATATTTGGCATTGGCTATTTGCCTCCCCTTTAATGAATCGAGATCAAGCTTCTGCATCTTTGCAAGGATAAGATGCTGAGCTAAAAACTTCTACCACATGTTCACTGTTGGGTTTGTAATTCGTAAACTAGGTTGTCCAAAAAAGTAATAAAGACATTCCGTCGATAGTAAGTTTCCGGATCTTTTGCTGAAGTATTACTCCTTTTTGTCTGGCTACAACATATTCGGGGAATGGACTCTTTCTAAATACAGACCAGGCAGTGCGCGACAGGGCATGTAAAGTAACACGAACATGTGGTGTGCAGATTTTTCTCAGTTGAATTTCCTGCTCATTTCCAATAGAAAGTGGGATCAATTGTAAAGCGTGGCAATTGAAACAGAAATTACAACTAATGAGCCCGCTACACTCATGTCGTGGGGCTGCGACGAATTAAATCCGTATTTAATTATGCAAATTACGTGTGAAAAATTTAGTTCGAAAAGAAGAAAGACTGTATGAAAATAATTTAACCAGATATTATAATAGGGTCGAAAAAGTCGTCCCTGCTAACGTTTTTTCTGAATCTGCGTTTTCTTGCCGCTGAGAAAGTCTAGCAATGAAAATTTGTCAGAATTCCTGTTCTTGGAAAATGGCTTGGATAAAAAAAATATTTCGATAATAAAATAAAATTATATTTACTTTAGTAACAAATTCAGACAAGGGAGAAGCGAGCTGAACTTTCTCTTCCTCGTGATTTTTCTTTCTTTCTTTTTTTCCCCACCCTGACGCATGTTCATAGTTTCGTCTATCCATTCTAAAATTTGATTATGTAAATTGCTCCGTAATAAACTGTAGAAAAGTCTAAGAATTCATACCTGTCATGTCACTAAGTTAAATTACTAGAGTCTGCGTGACCCTATTCATGCTAAATTTGAAATCTGTCATCTATAGAGAGTAAATTTGCTCTTAACACTACAAAAACTACACTGGCATAGAGTTTTAAACGATAAAGGTCTTGTCTCTTAAATTGGAGCTAAAAAACAGGGGCAACTACTACTCTTGGGGACCAACCTGTAAAAGCTGCAGAAAAGTGATATATTTTTGAGGTTTTCTTTTTCAGAGAAAATCGTATCTTCGACGACATCGGTCTCCTTGTCCGAAACTGGACCATGGGTTAATTAGAGGAGACCTTTTTCTAGGAGAGAAGCTGCAATTTTCCTGAACAGCTGTTCTTAGGCTGAGTTTGTTGAACGGCTAAAATATTAGCGAGGAACAATTTGCCGTAAAAGGTATTTTACAACAGTGAGAAGCTCCCCTCAACAACCTTTCCGCCAACGAAAGAAAACCTCATTATACCACGAATGCGTGTTAAATTCCAAGCTTGATTCCTATTTCACCCTAGAAAGCTACATTAGACGAATACTTTTTCCTTTATGGCAGGTTTTTTTGCCCTTCTGGAGAACAAATGGTACGCAATTGCGTACTTTGCGTCCACGTAGCTATGCTCATGTCACCCTATCCAACACGTCAAGTTTTTTAAGGAAGGAGAGCGATCCGCGAGTAATTCTTCTACTTCGTATTCTGCATCGAGTACTCGAGCAGAATCTCTTACTGTGAAGCTAGTTAGGTTATTAACTAAAAATGCTCCCGCTTAGTATTGTATGCATAAAAGGCTTGATATGGATCGGTCAAACCCACTAAAAGAGCTTGAGATTGATTTAAAGACCAATAGACACCAAAAAATCAACTTTGTCTTATAAAAAAGAGCACAAAAATCTAGTTTCCAGATATATGTTTATTTTTCTCAGGTGCGAAATAATAACGAAGATATTTACGAAATAAGAAATCTGCAATTCAAGTTTTCACGCACATGACGTGACGCTTCTCATGGGCGGGAAAAGGCCAAAATTTCGGAAATAAATATCTCCAGAACGGTTGGTCAGAAATAATCGAAACAAAATTCTTTATTCTTAGATGAATGTGTACTGTAATAATAGATACAAGTCTGCTGTGAAGTTATCAAACCAATGGCGGTTATGGCGGCATACACCGTTAGCTTATTACGATGTCTTTGTCGAATATAGACATTTTAGCCGATTTCAGTCGCTATTATTAGTAAATGATTACAATTGTAGAATTATCTAATTCTGCCATCTTGATACAGTCAAACCTTCATCATGTTTATGCTTCAATGACGTATGTTCCCGCCATTTTTTTTACCAACCTATGGCTAACGGCTAACCCGAAACACGGGAACTTACGTCATCTGCGCCCAAAACAAAGCGACGGAAATTTTTTCAAGATGGCGGAAAGAGACAGTCGTTCTATTTGAACCATTTTACTCAGGAAATAACAGTTAAATCGGTACGCTGTCGTTGACTTTATTAATTGTGATATCTTGAGTTACTCACAAATTTGTGCAAGGCCCAAGATGTACCAAGGGAAGGGAAAGTTCCATTAAAAGATAATTTACCCATTCACAAGCCGTGACAACTCTACTAGGTACCCATCTCGTTCCTGGTAAAGTATAATTGCCTCTTTATAAAATCTCATAGGTAAACAAGGTGAAACTCGCGTTTTGCGATTCAGGAATAATTTTTTGTGGATTTTTTTTTCGTGTCTACATTGAATTCTGCACCCTCCCAAGAGATACGTCAGCTAACAGTATTCTACGTTGGGAAAAGTTCCAGATATAGATAAATTCGGGGGCAAGTTCTTCGTAAACTTATAAAGGGTAAGTTTCGTAGTATGAATATCGATGTTCCTATTTATTGCTCAACACTCATCCATTCATTCATTTACCTACCAGGTTAACGTTCTACGACAGATCGCATTCTGCGCCCCTGTGTATTCAAAGTACGAGGGTACCTTTTGTATTCCCCTTGCCAACAACTTCTCAGTGGTAATATGATTTAAGGTACTTGCTCGTAATGCATAGCTGACTAGCTGTAGTACATTATCGTACATACTCAGCAAAATTTAATTTCTCCAGCGAACAGTTTCCACAAATTGGCAGTAGGCCTATGGTTCAAATCCGGGTGGATAAAGTGACGCAATTACTCAAAAAAGTATCCAATTTGGCTCAGCTTTGTTTCCCCCTTTCAATATACTCGTTAAGACGGTATAGGATTTTCGAGCATGTGGGATGGAGTCTCTTTTCTTGAACACCCGATAACTTCAGAAATTCAATTCCGATACTTTTCCTGTTTTTTTCCTTCTTCCTTCGGTTGGGCCAACCCTCTCCACTGGGAAATCTGCTATTTCGATGCTGGGACAGGCTCAGTTCTTGTTCCAGTCATCTGTTTCTATTTTGTTTATGGTCGTAAATGCCCCGGACATGACACGACAAAACTGGAGGCCTCAAGAACACAAAGCTTTTGCTCTTGATGAGGTTCGCTGAAAGAGCTGCAGCAATCTCGCTGGTTGCTTGTCAGTACTTTCTGTGTGAGAAGGATGGAAGAGGATGACTCGCGGGCAAGAAGGAGTTTGTGCTCTTTTGCTATCCAATCTTCGCAATAAGGTTTGATACGACTGCGAAGGTTCTGAATATAACCGTAACACCTTTAAGATTCTTTCCTTTTGCCCACGAGGCCTGAGTCTCAAATGGTTCAGTCTAGCTTATAATAGTGTTAAATTGGTTCTCTTTTTTCTTCCCCTGTCCCGGTTTCTTCCTTCATTGGAAAGAGAGAGTGCGAGAGAGAGAGAGAAGAGACGAAGTTCCGAAGCACAAAGTGGGTCTCAATAAAATGGATCCTGTATACTAAAAGAGCCAAAAGGAAACAACAAAAGCTTTAGGAGAAAATTGAAAAGTGTCTTTGAAGCCCGAAGCTGCGCTTGTATAATATTCTAGAGCCAGGGTTCACGAAACGTGTTGATGTTAAAAAGTGTATCGTTCATCATTACCCATGCTGTCGAGTCTTGCCATTCCTTCAATTAGCAACGCAGAAAGCGATGGCAGGTACTTCAGTTGCCCGGTGACGTGAGTCCCACATGTTTAACACTCGCGAAACGATCGATGGACGGCAATCAGATGAGAGACAGAACTACCGCACCAGCAGCACTTTTGTCGATAGCAATCCACCCACCTCCCCGTACACCTCCCACCTTCGATTCCGTAAATTATATGACCAGAGCTGGTTAAGTAGATATTGATCAAAAGTCAATCCTGTTTAGCATACTCCGTACATTTCCGTCTCATTCCTTGCTCGCATTAGCCAATTTAATCAGCGTAACTTCACCCCTTCATCTAGCCTTCTTTTTACCCCTTGGGTATGTCCTCGTTTTTGCCCCGTGTTCACATTACTCCTTAGATTCCGAGCAAGCCAACCTTTCTCATTAGGCGTGATTACCAATCATCTCTTGAGCCACAGTGGCCTTGGTAAACCGGAGATAAATCTTTTACAGCATATTTTGACAAGTAGGTTACCAGGAAACATAAACCCGGCTTCTGTAGAGGTCAGCTTATACAACTGTACGTACAGTACCTTCACTTATCCCATTCAGTGCCGAGGTACAGTAATCCCTCCATTTACGCGTTTAATTAGTTCCGCGAGAAACAGCGCGTAAATAAAACTGCGTAAATCGAAACATAGTTTGCATGTGTAAGATAGGAATTTGTGCCGTGTTCTCAAAGAGAATACCATAAAAACCTCGCTGTAAAGAAGCTTTTTAATAACGAACATCTGGCTACTGTGAACGAGGTCTCAGCGAAATTCTTATGTAAATATTCAGGGCACGCGTCGGATAGAACGAGCTCGCCTGTAATGCAATTTCGATTATAGTAAACAAATTCTTTAGGTCCCACTGGCCATTGATACATATTTTTTTCAGGTTATTGCGAACAGTAACGGTGTCATGCGGTAGCGGGTAAAAAGCGTTCGGCAAATCCCTTTAGATTTTTCTTGCTGTTATCGCGCTTCCATTAGCCTTTTCCGTTACGAATGATGCAACAACAAGCGTTGTGTATTCAACATGTACGTTATCTAAATGATACATAGTAAATTGTGCATTAAATTTAGCTGGATCCAAGAGATAGTCCATGAAAAATTCCGTGAATCTTTAAAACCAACCACAATTGTGCAGTCTTATTGTTTAAACGATAATTATACGTATACATTTACCGTGATGAATAGACATGTATGTTTCAGGAATGACAATTTATTTCTGTCTATGGAGCACTTCGGAGATAACGAACGGTTTTCCGTCTCCTGGAGGTTCGTTATAGCGAGGTTTCACTGCGGTCTTGATAAAGGTAACTTTTAGCTGATTTTTTCGATACAAATATAAGTATATACAAACAATCAATCGGTGATAAAAACACTTATTTGATGCAACTGAATTGTGAAATAATTTAATAAAAATTTTAATTTAATAACTTAAAAAATTTAATAATATTTTTTTCAACCGCGTAAACGTGATCGCGTAAATGGGAGAGCAGATTATTACTCTATCTCGAAATTTCTACCTCGTGGTAAAGGTTTTACGGAATAACACCAGGTCACAGTGAATTGCTAACCGGGGGTAGAAATACGATGTGTTCACACTACGCGGCTGAACGTAGCGAACTGAATTTTCAACAAAAAATGAGAATCGACGTAGGCTTTGTTTTCGAGAATCGACGTAGGAATCTTCAAGTTACCACTGGACTTTAGTTATTGCGCTTTCACTCTTTGTACAGTACTCGGCACATAAAATGACCCAAACAAACCGTCGGGTCGCTAACGGCCCGGCAGTTGCGCGAGTGGTGTCCCACTTTTCCGTCTTTCGAACGTTTTTGACCCACAACAAGGCTTCCTCACAGTGGCTTGGGCTGTTGGCAATAGGACGGTTTGTTTGGGTCGTTTTTTTAACGAGTACTGTACATTGTAACGTTATTCAGTTTTTGCAGTAACGTTCATATTCTTCTTATTACTGCCTAGAACCCCATATCACCCAGCACTGATAACCCAATGAAGCCGATTTGCTCTTGATTACCATAGTTAAAGTTTTCAACTGTGAATGAGGTTGGCAAACCCTGGTTTTGAACGCCGTCTTGTTTCCTATTTCGGAGTTATTCAAAGTTATTACCACAGAGTAAAGTTATCCAGGCAAAAGATAGCTTCAGTGAACTGAAATAAAAGAAGTATGGAAGCCTTAAGAAACACATGAAAGAAACAGAAATAAATGTATCTTGCGAAAGCCGTGATGAAAACACAAACGATGTTTCGCCTTTCTTGCCACCCTTCGCTTTTCTGACAAGTTCTCGTACACGTTAAAGGTGGTGCAAAGGGCTTTCCTTGCTTTTGTGCCCCGTTTGAGGGTGACCTGGTTGTAGCGGACTAAAAACGGCCCTTGAAAAACACACTCGACGGACGGTCGTTGCCCAAGTCCGTGCAGCAGTCGCAACGTTCGAACGTGGCAAGTTCCGAGTCTTTTAAGACGCTGCTGTTGCAAGTTCGACAACGTGGCAACTTGAAAGAAGCTTTCATATACCAAGTTATACAGGTTGTTTGTCTTTCATCCTCACCAACTTTTTCCCGAGTCGTCATTTTTCTTATCGGTGAGCAACCTTCAGTGCCAGCGCTGTCGAGTTGGAATATGCAAATGAAGATTCATTTTTGCTTCGCTGTGCCACGACTCGGCCGTTAGAGCGACAGTTGGGCAGCTCCTTCTACAAAACCTCTTTTCACGGCCTTCAGAACTTGTAAATTAGGCAGATAAAGGAAATAAGCTTTCCTTTTTGTACCAATTCCTAAACCGCTTTTTTCTCAAAGAAATTACCCCCACCCCACCCCCACAATTCCATTGCTCGAGATCTTCATTACCAAGTTAACTATTTGCAGCGAAGGAATTCACCAGAAACTGAAACTTTTCATTCAGCTGACAAAAGTACAACTTTAGAGCAAGAAATTCAGTTTGTGTAGCTGTTTTATTCTTTAGCTTGTCATTCGTTTTATATCTTTAGTATGTGCTAAATATTTTTGTAAAATATATCGTATTTCACGAGCTTAGGTTTATGGAATTTAAAATCGTAACTTTTCATACATTCAACCGAGTGTAAAGTTCCGTGAAGAATATCCTCAACTTTTGTAGCTGGTATCTATTAAATTTTTCTATTAAATTGTTACAACTTTTCAAGGTTTAAAGCATGCATAGAGTTCACTATTCTAAACTTTCGGAGAATTTTCATTCGACCAACGATATCCTAACTTACGAAAACGGTAGATTCAGCTTTGTAGTTGATCATTTTCTATTCTACTTTTATTGTCTTCTTGTAGATTCTCAACATTTCAAATATGTATATTTTAATGCATAACATTCCGATATTTCAAGTTTCTCGTGGCTCAAACTTGCCAATATTTCAAACGGAAACTCTTTATTCCACTGGCGAAAGTGTAACTTCCCAGAAATCTAGATTCAGAGTTTACAACAGTAAGCGGCATTTATAACTTTCGGTATTTAAACATTTCAATTTCAGAATGTGTGCGTTTCAGGCACTGCCTCGTAGGTTACACCTACTTTACCCTCAGAAAACGGCACAAAAGTTGACGGCAACGAATGGGGCAGGCTGTTCCGAATTAGTACAGTTGAAAAGTTCCGGAGCCGAGAAGAAAATTCTAACGACTGGATTTGCAAATTGGAAAAGCAACTGTTGCGTCGAGAGAAGTTTAAGATCGCTGGTGGAAAGCATACGGGCATAAACTTGAGACAATTTTCTCTAGGTGACTTTATTGAATAAGTTGAGGTAAAAGGAGTCGAAAACTTTTGAGTCTGGCTGAAAAGAAAAGTCAATTGGACAATAAAACAGAGCATTTCGTTGAAAATCGGCGCTGCACTTTCAAGGGAAATTAAGCGAATGGTAGCCAGCCAGGCAAGCACGTAATGCCAAGCGTCTTATTTGATTTTTTTTTCAAACGCTGGCTGCACGACCAGCTGTTGTTTTAGCTTCCTTTCGCAGAAATTCCCCTGGCAGTTTATGTCGAAGGGAAGAAAGAAATAAGTTTATGATCCGCTACCACAAGGAACGTTTGCTATGTGTGGGTAAAGCTAGCCGGGTTATTTTCATTAGCTTGATTGTAGCCAAAGGGGTGTATTCACCCGACCGGGGACTACTAGCTAATGTTTCAGCTTAGAGAAATGACCTGCTTTCACAGCATCCGCACAAAGGATGGTTTATAACTTGATGACTAGATGAAACAAGTCAAGCTGTCTGTGCTAACGGCTTTAGATTTAGCTTAGCGTGGGATATAACCTTGCAAAATTTGTGATCTCCCACCACTTTAGACAGTCTCATAAATAGCTTCGTTCGCTCGTAACTGCTGCCTTCTCTTAATGCAGATACTTTGTCTTCTGGTTCATCACAAATTCTGCTTCTGCGAACAGTATGCGTTCTTCGAAAATTCTGGTTCTTCAAAGAGAATATATTTTCCTCGGAAGGTCATTGTCTGGGTTTGGGGGTTTGAGAATGTAGCGGTCTTTTAGGGCCTAATTCTGTTAGTGTTCTGGTTTCTTAATAGAAAAGGTTTAAGGACAAAGGAAAGTACTTACGAAACCCGTTGGTTCGCTGCTTGGAGTACCCCGTTTTGGTAGATTTGTGGTAGACGTAAAGACACTGCAGTAACAGCTTTTCAGTTCACTCTGCGTTAATCTGTTAAAACAACTTGGACTTGGGGAGTTTGTTAAAGGATCCCAAGACGTTGGGAAGGAAAAGGGTAAGTTTGGGGTTGAGCAATGTTTACGAGCAAATAACTCGATCGCGTCTGGAAGCAGGGTCGCCACGGAAGGTAGATTTTGTCCTCTCCAACGGTAAAGTTCTGCGCAGCGCAGCAGGAACGCAGCGCGCCACGCAGCCATGTATCATTGTATTGCTAGTCATAGTGCCATTACGGGCTTTGAATACCAAGGAATTGCGAGTTTCGGCCCTCTCCCCCTAGAAATGTAGGCTTGATCGACAAACGATTCTTCACGTTACATAAAATGCAAATAATCGTCGATATTCGATGTGTTTGTGACGTCGTGGCTGCGAGCGAAACTTTTTGATGACGATCAACTGGGTATCCTGAATATCTGGTCATATTACTGCCAGGGACCCCAGCTCTGACTGGTAGGAAGACAAATGAGATGTATCAAGCTCCTAATGCATCAGAAAGGCATCTTTAGTATGCATTTACCACTTTGTCTGGTCAGGGACTTGCAAGCATGATCGAAGCAGTCCTGGATGGGAAATATTGATGTAGCGGAATTGCATTGCAAGCACTGCAAAATGCATAACACGATTCGTGAATGCGATTCGCGTGATGAAATTGACAAGACAGGATAACCAGAAAGACCTTGCAAGGTTTAAGTGCACGTGTGCGCTTCGTTAACAGAGTCTAGCTTTTGTAGCATTGTTCAAATTAATCAAGAAAAAAAACTAGGTCTAAACCCTTTCTGCCTACGTACTCATTCGATCAAATCAACAAAGCTACGTTAATGCTACGTGAATGGAATATTATATAATTTGTTCTATGCGCACTTTAAACCCTTGCTCGCCTACTGCCTAAAATTCCTCCCATGATTTCTAGCGGTACCCAGAATATTGGGTTAATAAGCCCTATTTTATATGAGAAAACTTTTTATATAAAATATGTTTTAATGTTTAAAAAAAGTTCAGCGAGTAACACTTCACCTTCAATTACGTATCTGCATGAACTTTTCTTTCAGAGACCTAATTTCATTGTTAGTCTGACGCAGAGGCACCGTGCAGAACATTCTTCAGGGGACGCAATTCATTGTTGCCTTGGCTTGGTGGTCAGTCAAGCCTGAAAGTAGCTTTAACACAGACTGGACCAGGAAGCTCTCGATGTAAATCAATCAAAATCTGAACAGGAGGTAGGAAATATAACATAAGCTCTGGTTTCGGCTCTCTACAAGCCCGCACCTGAGGCAGGATAACCGAAAGGTTGGTTAATCAGAAAAAAACTATAGTATAGCATTCATAAGTTGTGAGTCAGGTTTAAAAATCTATGAATGTATACAATAGTAGAATATTTCTTTATCCGTATTTGCCTTATCTGACTGTCTCTTGAACCAGCTGTACTTTTGACAGAATTTTCTTCGCAACTCTTTCTTTTGGCCATCACGGAAAAAGTTAAAGTGCGCTGTACTTAAAAAAAATTAGTTCATCTAGAAGTTACCGATTCTTTAATAAAATAAAAATATCTTTCATTGATATTTATATACAACATGTATCCATTGTTTTATTCCCATTTACTATCCATAATTGCAATTTTCATTCTCTCTTCGAATTAACCGGGTTAATTTATCTAGCATAGGGACCGGTCGCAGAGAGGTTGGATAAGAGGGATTCTGTTCTATTAACGTTACGTATTCGATAATTTCTTACTGTAATTAATTATCAGTGGTTTTCTTGTTCTTTCTGAGTTTTTTTTTGTGTATTGTGCAATGCATGCAATGAATTGGCGAAAAACTGAGAAAATATGGTTGGTTAAGATTTGACGAATAAGAGGATTTCTACAGAGCAACTGTTTTGGTAGTAATGACTAAAAACAGTACGGAGGACCATAAGTTTTTCATTATTTTGTTAACAACTTATTAACTTATTAACGACTGAATAAATACTAAATCATGAGTAAATCATGAACAACATTAACAACTGATTTCCGATACAACCCAGCCACCTTATACAGTAGAAGGTAACCTTAGGATAATAAAATAAAGGCAACGGGAAAGCAGATGATATTTAAAGTAACTAAAATAATGAGAAAAATTAAAGGACACGTAAGAAGCAAATAAGGAGAAGGTTAACACAAATGTAGTATAAGCGTAATTGCTTTTTGCAAGCAGTGTTGAAAATGATGCTCACTAGCTCAGAAGCGTAACGAGGGTAGGGCGAGCAGGGCTCGTGCCCTGGGCGCCAGTTTGAGGGGGGGCACCATTTTCATGGAAAATGATCTCCTTTGCTTCACTCTACATTGTGTCCTGTCAATTTTTAGCGGTTTCTTTTGTAAAAATCGGTCACTATGCTGAAGGATTCCGACGTGACCGTACGGCAGCTTCTTGGAATAATTAGCACTTTTTTATTTCCTGTCCTAGAAGGTCAACCTACGTGAACCCCGACGTTGGCGATACGGGTTGAGAATTGGTTCAGATTGAGGGGTAGGACGATCTGTTTTTTTTCAGTCGGTAAAGAATTGAGAAACAAAAAAGGACAACTGGAGGAATTCTTTCAGAACTTTAAGTTTTAAGTGACTTAGTGAAAAAAATGTAAAAACGTCAAAGAGCGTCAACAGAATTTGCCGACCACCTGGTATGTGCACATTTTTATTTTATAAGTTAGGAAATAAGTAATTCCTCTTCTACGAAATAATTAGCAAAGCCGATGGAATGCTTCACAAAACCGGTCAAAAGTTCCATTATCTAACGCTCTTGAATTTCTCGAATTTATTTTTCAGTATGGCGACGAAAATGTGTTTCCTAATTTCAGAACTGGTGTGCAGATTACGCTTTCGATCTTAATTTCGATTGTCAGCTGTGAACGGTCTTTCAGTAAGCTTATGTTGATTTTGTCATATCTGAGGGTGTCAATGAGCCAAGAAAGATTGTTGTGTTTAGCTTTACTTAGCATTGAATGAGAGGAGACTGAAAGGATGAATTTCGACGACATAATAGACAAGTTTGCTTCGAAGAAAGCCAGAAAATCAGCTTTTCAACGGAAGGTCTGATTTTTGTCCCCAAATGTTTTATATTTGTTCATTGCAAATTATTATTTGGATTTTATTATTATATGTTACTCTTGTATAATCATATGAATTTTGTTGCAAATCCTCGTGCAGTTATGAACATCCTATAAAATATCTGGGTAAAAAATACATCAAGTGAGCTGTTTGGAAGTGACACGTATTAAAGCGTGGTAATTTACCTAAAAATACAAATTGATAAAATATCTGCAGTATTTTATACTTTTTTAATTGGTGTCACTTAAAGAAATTTGACCTTCATAATACATGACAAATTAGCGTAAAAGGGGGCGCTTATTTTCCCTTTGCCCTAGGCGTCGTTGACCCTCGTTACGCCGCTGCACTAGCTCACTTTATTAAACTTTAATATACTGTGTAAACTAGGAGCTATTTCAACAACTCTTTCGTTTTGTAAATTGAACAATCGCAAAATCGACCACGTTTTATACATGTAAGACGACTTCGACGACAGGCTTTGGCTGCAGTAATCCCAACTCGGCTAGTGTCACTGTTTTCCTAAGCATTGAATCCCACACCGCACTCGTTAGCCACGCAGACTTCAACGTGACACGCAGGAACTTCCATTGATACTGCTTGGGGAGCTTTTGACCTTCTTTAGACATTCTGATCTACAAAACTCAAAAGTTTTCAATTGCTTCGCGGTGTGTTGGAAAGTTCTGTCTTGAGTCTACGTAAAGCCCAGAGATCGAATGAGGTTGTCATCAATTTCGTTTCCTTCCGTCTCGTCTTCATTGTCTCCATCGTACACTCTTTTGCAATCCCCCACCTTAATTTTTCTTTATGGCACGTGTTTTGCTTCTAGTCTTTCTTAGTAACGTAATTTCTACCTTTTATTTTGATTGTTTTTAATTTACTTAGCAAATTTTACTTTTCTCCTCATTAAACATTTGCACGTTTTTAAAATCGACGTTTTACAAAGCGAGCATTCGTACTATGACGCATTTCTCCGCGTACAATACTTTTTTAGAGCCATTTTGCAGTTTATGCTTCCGACGAGTCCTGCGAGAAAAAATTCCGTAGCTCAGGGAAGCACTCGCAAGTTGGCGTGCTTGTGCGTGCTCCAGTAGAAGCGTTCGCAAACTTTAAAAAAAAAATCTGAACAAAAAGTACCGGAGTTATGTAGCCACATCATGTCCTTTTGTTCGACCTTGCAGTTATTCGACATATTTTCAAACCATTACAAGAGTAAGCTCCATAGAAAAGAACAGAAAGATTCCGTGTACTGGGCGTCGCAATATTCCTGCACATACACCGAACCCAAGAAACAGCTTTTTATCTTTCGCATTTGGTGCGCTCCACGTCGTAAATTCCTTGCTGGGGCTATACAGAAGCACTAGTCCTTTACGTCTTCGTCTCTACCCGTTAGAATAACGCCTCCAGTACTGGCTGGTAGCGGAAAACAGTGACAACGGGGAAACTAAGAATAGGTCACCTATATTACGCAGCAAAGGCGAGAAAGGAGGAAAATACCCCAAGGAAGACTAAAGGTACTAGAAAGAGTCTTTTGATTAAACGACCGAAGGAGCGAATGACGTCGTGGTGATTTCCCGTTGATAATGGCAAAGAAAAAGTGGCATTTTCGTTTGCACCCAGTCCAGTGTTAGGCCACGGTTAATGGCTTTTGTGTAGGACAGCAGCCCATTGTGCTTTGTCAATCTTTTTTTTCTACCCCGTTTCTGCATTGTCATATTGCCGGTCGCGTTGCCTTTTAGCACCTCTTTTGCTTTAACCAGGAGACAGCGGAAGATTTCTTTCGCGTCAAACGGGCGAGGTTTTACGAGACCTCGACGAGGACTGGGGATTATCTCGCGCACTAAAGCTCTTAGAATCCGGATTTCAGGAAACGTGGATGGCGAAAGAAAAGGACATCGAAGCTTGATCCCTCCCTCTTTTCCGAACTTCCACAGATTTGCCGCGTCGCTCGTTATCTTGTACTTGGAAATATTGAACCTGCCGTTGATTCGTTTTTCATAACCGTAGAGTTCAGTTCATGTAAGCTCTGTTAAGATTGAATTTCCTGAAAGGAACATTTTAAGTAACCGGCCTGCAATGGCAGTGTGGATAATGATTTTTTTCCCGGGAATAGAGACACTGGGGGATCCTGGTTTCATTTCGGTTCGAATTTCGTTGTTTGAGTTCAAGCCTTTCATCTCGCGTGTCGAAACTAGCCTTTTGGGAGTGGTGGATTGGGAAGAGGGCGTCAGGGTTGCATTTCGAAATGGAATTTAAATGCAAAGTGTAATCCAAGAGCGTTTGGTACGTATCGGACGTAAATTAGTCATTTGCATAATACGCTACAGTGCTATTCAAGTATCTCGTGTGGCCCGAGTTATAAGTTCTACAGCAATAATGCAACCAAGGCAAGGAGTACCGCACCTGTGGTCTTTCATTTTTAAACCATTGAAGGTAAAGGTCGCGCCTCACTTCTCTGGATACTTTTTCCGCCATCGATTCTAAAGCCTCGCAACTAGCAGACGCCATGACCCAAAGATCCTAGCCAACCGACCAAACTGTAACCTAATTTATGCTGCTTGGAACAACACAAGCTGAAGTGTTTCCATGGCTACTTGCATCTTACCTCTTTTCCTCCCCACGGAGACTTTTCACGATTTTATTTTATCTCCCGTTGTTTTCTCTGGAGCCGTGCTTCTGTAATAATTTCCTGCCCTTGTTGGCTTATGACGTGGAGAAAGAAATGTCAAGGTTAGTGCAGAAACTCATTATCTTTTAGGAGTGTGAATTATTTTAGCTCAATTGACTTGGGGCATTTTTTGAGTCTTGCTTTGCGAGAATGTGGTGCTATGGAAGTCTTTTTTGTCTCCCACAAACAAGAGACAGCAGAAACATGAAAAACTTTCCTTCATTCATGGCATCGGATCCAATTGTTCCTCCTTGCAATTCCTTTGAAAGGGTTCTTTCTTTATTCTCGCTTGTTCAAGTGAACAAGGTAGAAAACTCCGTGGAACGAAACAATAAAAAAAATGAGAAAGTCTCATAAATACAGGAAAGCAATGCCTCCTTTGCTTCTGAAAACTATGACAACCTGAGCTTGGGCTGAATTTGAGAACTTTCGGAGACTTTTTCTCTCTTGTTCTTTAAAATCACGTAACAGTCGCACTTTTGCGAGACTAGCTTACAGTTCCCCGGGTCTGTATTCAATTTTTGCCCTTCAAGTTTTGCATTGTTGGCTTTTGTTGCATTGCGTGGAGTGAACTTAACTTGAGCGTGGATGTTATAGCAAGTCTTTCTTGTTTCGCATTGCAAGAACGTGTAGAGTGAACTATGTATTGTACTATCAGATGGTACAACATTAGTCATATTCACTAAGATTGTATACCTTGGACATGTACGTTGAATTTGTTTTGTTGATGCTGAAGACCTCGTCTGAAACTTTAATTAAGTTGTTTCTTCTGTGTACATTATTGTGCTTTTCTCATGGAAAAACATTTTGTTCAATAAAAACGGACGGGAAATTAAATTATTTAAGAAAAATGGGTGAGAAATTGTTTGCCAAAGATTCTAACATTCGTAGGCATGCGCGTAATAATTAGCTTTGTTCTAAAAGATTGATTGCACGACTTTCAGGATGAAGAGGGGAAGCAAAGTTTTTGGTGAATCTTTTAGCACACTTGACAAATGCTCCTAGTCTGGAACCTTTCTCTTACTTAACACGTGATAAAGATTTTTTACATTATGATTTCTGACAAGTGGCTTGGTTTTACAAAGGCATTAAAATGTCCTATTCAAAAGAACTTGGCTGAGCGGTGTAAGGCTTCACCTTGGAATCGTAAAGACGATGTGAGACGATGTTTTCTGGGGGAGTTTTTCCACGTATTATAAGAATCGAATTGCTGCTTCCTACTGATCGTGGGATATAACAATACACTTGTAGTTACCAGGGCCAACAGGAAGTGGGACGGATAAGGAAAGAGTGGAAGAGACTTCAGGGCATGATGCTAAGATTCCGAAAACTTTCGTCTGCGCTGGACGCGCTGATAGCCAACAAGACGCTTGCTTATTAAGATTGCCATTTGTTAACACTCCGTTGCCAATGCTCAATTAGTACTGAATAATTCTTAGGGTAACACCGGCAGTCCTTTAGTTGTTCGCAAGAATGGACGCTGGGTTGTAATGATTGGTCAGTGGGATGGGGCTTCGGTTGTGGCCGCCGTCCTGCATATTCAAGAGTAAGGGAATGCCTTCACTGGATTAACGAAGTTAGTGTTATGTCGAATGCCATATATTCTTTAAAGGCCGTTTGAAAAAAGCTTTGTTTGTACTATGCGCGCAGAGCATTATTATGTATACGCTCCTTTGCTATTGAATAAATGAAGTCATCTGCAAGTCTGGTGTAAGAGGAATAATATTCTGAATGGTAATTACCCCTGCTACAATTAAAAGCGATCTGTAGTTTAGTTTTAAACGATAAACCTTTTGAAAACTCAGCTTTGCCCTAATAATCTGGTATATCATTACAAGTTTGCGTAATGGGGACAATGTGGCGTATGCATTAGGAACCATAGCTTAGCTCAAAAGGAATTAATGAGCACAGGGAAATTTTTTCGCAAAATGGAGTAAAATTTCTAATAGTAAAGTGAATGGACTGACTACAGTAAAAGGGGCAGTTGAATCCAAAGTGCAAAAAAGTTATATAGGAACGTTGTTAGCTGGATATGCAACACCAAATAGCTAAGCGGTCTAAGGCATTAACCTTGGGATCGTAAGGTCCGGGGTTCGATCCCCGCACGTGATCCTTTGGGTTTTTTCATTCTATATCCATCTCTGACCCGTTTCCTTACCTGCTTCCAATGGTGCCTGAGATATTCCAACAAATGTGGAATTATTGAAGGCACTGTTGAGAAGCAGGATGGGAAGTTGGTATGGGAATAGGAAAGGGTTCAAGGGACTTCAAAAAGCATGATGCTTGATTTTTGATGATCGTGCATCGTCGTTTTTCCCATGTTATTCCTTATGGGATTTCAAAAATTTTCGTTCCTGAGACACCCTGAGGCTATAATTATATATTCAAACTCAATTTTCTTGCTTATTTGAAGAGGCAGAACGAAACTTTTTGTAGATTCTGGAAGCACTCGTCAAAGAGAACACTTTGCACTCCTCAAATAGCATTTTAAGCCATTTCGGTTGATCGGCATAGCCTCCGCTTAATGGGTATCTTAAAACATTATTACCTTAGTTTCCCATAAACGAAAACCCGTCAGTTTAGCTGAAAATAAATTACCGTCATGATTTCAGACACAAAAGAACCGTACAGGTAGGCAGACATTTTTAATACTTTCTTAAATTTCGCGTAGGCTTTTTCTTCTATTGCTGATTCAGGATTTCCAAGTTTCTCGACAGTTCTTCCGAAGTTTTCCATCACACTTAAGACAGATTTGAGAATAGATCTTCTGCTTTTATATAAATAAAGAACTATAGTTCAGTAGCATTTAAAAATCTAGTCTTTAGAGGCAGTTCTAGTCTTCCCGAAATCGGATATAATCGGACGTAATCACCGTAAGTCACGGTCCACGATACAGTGTAATTGTTTTAAGGCACCAAATTATGCAAAAAGCTTTTGAGTGCTTGTATTCTTTGACCCTCGCTTTTGCACAGAAGCTGCCCTTTGAACAGCTTGAGGAGTCGGGCTGTGAAATAATTTGTTTACCTAGAACAATGCACGTGTGTAACAAGAGAAAGTCCCACAGTTCTTTGGGGGCTTCTCTATACAGACTGCAAAGTTACCTTGCTTTTGCGTGGCTGAGAACTTTGTTCGCCTAACAACAAAACCATTTTTACGTCAAAACCAACAGGATCCTCGTACCAAATAAATATTCCGTTATTGTTTCGAAAACATGAGTGTCCATGTATTATTATGCTATTTACAAAAATAGCCCTGCAAAACATAAGGCCAGGCCACCAGCGGAAAAAGGCACCAACTGTTTCCAAGAACTTCACAGACATTTTTTTTCTCAAAAAAAGGAAAGCACAGGAAAGGCTGATTTCTTTGGGATAGGGAAATAAATCATTAAAGTTTTTAACAACGTAAAACTGAAGGGGGCATTTTTGGCACAGTGACCATTATTGACTGACAAAGACACTTACAGTACAAAACACGTGTAAGAAGGAGGGGAGGCAGTGTATAAAAGGGGTCAAAAAAGCACGAGCCATGCGGTGTTCGAGTGCCATTATTCAAACGTGATCAAGAGTGCGTGACTTACAAGAAAAAAATATAGAAGAAACGCTGTGTGTTTCTTTTTCTGAGAAGGAAGGGAGACGAAGCAGATTTATTTTTTACCTTGATTTCTCAAAGGCAGTCAGACACAAGTGCAACGTAAGAAAATCCCTTTTTTGCCCCCTTTATTATTTGGGGATTCTGCTCGCCGAAAAGTAGGCTAAAATAAGAAGAAAAAATACAGAATCACAATAACCAGTGGGGTTAGGAACACAACTGTGGGGGAGACGGGGGTAAGATATCAGAAAAGGAGCCACTGTGTTGATAAACGGGGGAGAAATAAAAATTTGCCCCTGCATTTCAAATAAGCAGCAGTAAACAAGCTTTTCATGAAAAGCACATACGCTATAATGAGAATTGCAGATTGTTTCCCACGAAAATTATGTGGGAGGGAAAAACGGAGAGGAAAGAAACCAGTATGGACTAGCTAAAAAACCAAAATTACTTCAATAAAGTTTCAATCCTTGGGAGTTTGCTTTTTTGTAGGAAAGGCTTGAAATGTGATCTCGAGACGAGTTTTTTTTAGAAAAAGAATACATACAAACTACTCGTGTGTACTTGCTACTGTTCCTTCTTCAGCCTAGCCATTTGCGAATGAAAAGGATAAAGAGTAAAAAGTTGGAGAAAAAGCAAAGGCACTTTTGGGGGTACATTTCGATCCTTTAGCCGCGAATTTAAAATTCGTTCTTTTGTCTTTCTGTCGCTTTGTCTTACGTCTTTAGCACCTCTGGTATAACGTATGCGCAATGAATTTCTCGTATTGGGGAGCACACAGGGACAGAGGGGGGTTTCACTTTCTTCGTGCTGTACCTGTCTTGTAGTCGAGCAGATGCGGGCCAACACTGGGCAACTGCCCAGCGAGCGTACAAGAACGACAGCAGAAACGAGCGTAGTATTTGTTGGTACAGTAACGGGCTTTGACGATCAACTTGCAGTTGGCAAAGAACGGGTTATCCGTACAGTTGGGATGCAGCGTCACACCTAACAAAGATAATATTTTTTGTTTGTTTTTTACTGAAACACCACATCCACATTCATGAAGCTGACATCCAACAGCGACATGCGAGAAAATAAACAAAGAAAAATGAAATGAGATTTCAACACTACCACGCATCAGTGGTAAAATATATAGTTTCAAAATAAAGAATTAGTAACGTGAAAACAAATTTGAAAGAATAAGTAGGCAAACTGAAAAATAACGAACAAAATAGGCTATGAAAATAAAATGTAATAGAAAACAAAATAAACAAGCAAAAAACTTCGCTATTTATGAACTATTCAATAGTTTGCCATGCAGGAACTTAAACGACGACCGAAATATACGATTATACAAAATATAATACCAATGAAATAACAGGTCCAATAAATATTGATTTAATAAAGATGAAATATTGAAAAGTGGCTATGCGGTAAATTTCGTATCTTTCTGCCTTTCTTTACGAGGAAACATGCTTAACAAAACATATGGCGTTTCTAAGAGTATAGTGCGCTTCGCATTGTGGACATAACTCTATCTGGTTCACGTAACACCAAATGGACACAGGCGGCTTGCTAAGTAAGTTTACTTGTCGACATAAATTACACGGCTTCTTAGCGCTAATTAGCCAACACACGGCTAAATTACCAAGAAGCCTCGGCTACCTTGGCAATTTAGTTAACATTCGGGAAGACGACAGCGCTCTATTTCCTTGCACCGCACGACATTGATTAAATTTATTAGCTTTCTAATAATTCATCTAGAACCCTGATTTTCTTTTACTCCTTGTGCAATTATAGTGTAAAAGGCAAGTATATTGGATTTCAGGACATGTAAACATCTTGCTCAAGAAACCTGCAATGGGGCTATTAGGATCATAAAAAACTGGTAAAAGTACGAAATACGAGACAAGGTAATGTTGGTAATCTCCACAACAGCTACGAACGTCGCTCGTTTATTAGCTGCAGCTCGCTCGTGTGCCGCCTCGTACCATCTTTTATTTCTTTATTATCATTTTCTTCTTGTTCTCTCTTTTCTCTTTTCCCTTGTTCGTTGCAGGGCGTTTTCTTCTGTTCGTTTCAGCTACAAATTTACACAGCGAAATGACTAGTAACTTTAATGCTAATTTCGTTTAATACTAGTCCACGTCACCCTAATGGGTTCACAATGCATGCAGTATATACCCATTTACTGTCAGTCGCAGAATTACAATAAGACCGCGACAAAAATACGCTGGAACTACAACAAAACCGTGAAAAGACTATAATAAGACTATGTTAGGACTATATTAAAACTGTGAAAAGACGATATTAAGAGACAATGTTAAGACTATGTTAAGACTATGTCAAAGTCTATATTAAGACTACGTTAAGACTACAACAAGCCAGTTTACGGAAAAAAAACTAAAATATCCTACGCTTTTTACGGTAACGACAACCATACTCTTTTACTAGAAACAAACAAGTACCTTCAACAGTGACGGAAGTTGTACTAGTGCCTCGTCCGGCTTGGTTAATGGCGTCGCAGGAGTACGAGCCCGAGTCGGAAGCCGCTGCTTTGCTGATAATTACAGTATGGTTTTCTACAAGGTATAAGTCGCAAAGAAAGGTCAAAACCTCCGTCAGCAGCAAATTCCACCAATTTTTAATCCATTGAAGCACATACCCAGAATTTCCACCCGGTCCCTGGCTTCAAGACGCACTCCGTCCTTGTACCAATCCACGGTGGGTTGCGGGTAGCCGGTGACTTCACACTGCAAGGTAATTTGACTGCCAAAGCTGTAGGTCGATTTTTCGCTTGTCAGACGCGCCGTAGGCACCACTGTATACCCAACACCCCACAAGAAAACAAGATTACATTTACATTCCATATCCTCCTACTCCTTTCAATACTCCCAGTGTGCTTAAGGAGAAAAAAAATAAGCACAAAGAAAAAGCTTGCAGTGGAGCAGTGGGTGGATTGGCAAAATTTGCGTGGCGTTCTTTTATTATAGGTGCTTTGTAACGCTTTGTTAAGGGTGGTTGTTAGAAATAGGGGCTTACCCAACACCAAAGGAGGGGAACGAGGGGCGGGGGTAGTAGTAGAAGTGGTGGTAGTGGTCGTAAGGGTGGTCGAAGTACTGCGAGTCCGCGTAGGCCGGAAAGATGCAGTAGAACGCGGGGAAGTTGGCGGTAATGGCGTAGTGATCAGTCGGGGTTTAGGGGTAGTTTTTAGTAATGTAGGGTCAGGTTGGGGCGGCGGGACTAGGTATCGGCGATATTCGGCATCCTCAGCGTCGATGGAATATACCGGTCCTACCGCTTGCACAATAACGGTCGAAGAAATGGCCTTGCCGTAACCGTTATAAGCTTGACAGGTATAAGGTCCCAGATCCCGGAAAGACACCCGTCGAATGAGCAGCGAGAAATCGCGAGATTGCTCGTAACGTTCCGATGACAGGGGCAGCATGCGATCCCCTCGCCACCACGTAACGGAAGGTCGCGGCCAACCCAGGGCGTGACAATGGATCACGACAGGACCGCCCAGTACTGCGATCATGAACGGGCCGTCGCTGACAATTTCCCCTGGGCGTATACTCGGATCTGCGGTCCGAGGTTAGTAAAAGTGTTAGTAAAAAGTTCCTTTTTTGCGCTTCCACATTCCCCGAGAAGGATAGCATAAGACCAGTTAATCACTTTAGAAGGCGAGTAGATTTCCCCTTGCCTGCCTTTCTAGGCAAGACACATCCCCGGACTTGAAAAATAGCATGCCATTACCTTTGACGTCCAACCGGACTTGTCGGACGGCCGGCGATCCAATACCGTTGTCCGCAATGCAAGTGTACAAGCCAGCATCGAAACGATCCACGCCCAACACTTGCAAAGACCCGTCGACCAAAACCTTGAACCTGCCTTCGTCGCTGGTAATCTGTAACAGAGAACGACAACGCCGAATTTGCGGTAAATTAGCGCTAGTGCAAGTACTCAGCGACTTCGTGCATTTTTTAAAGACAGGAAGACAAAAAGGGGAAAGGGGAAAGGAAAAATAAGGAAAAGTGAAAAAAGTAAAGAAAAGACATAAACGAAGTAAACAAGAAGGGAAATCAGCGAAGAAATAGGGATAAAATGACAACTTTAAAGTGTTTAAAAAGAAAAAGCTTCTAAAACAATTACAAAACAAATAAAAATGAACGTAAGAATTTGTTTAAAACGAGAAAGAATTAAATAAGCTTTTTTCGCAAAGAAAACTTGCTCATATAACCTAACGACATTTGTACAAAATAATGACTCGAAGAAAAAAAAA
Organism: Triops cancriformis; assembly: GCA_020615345.1. Lineage (NCBI taxonomy): Eukaryota > Metazoa > Arthropoda > Branchiopoda > Notostraca > Triopsidae > Triops > Triops cancriformis. The sequence continues at coordinate 28,647 of JAHZNP010000259.1, forward strand.
GAATATTTACTCTACATAAATATTCTTTTTATTCTACATAGAATTTATTTAATACAAAAGAACTGTTATTCTGGATAGTTATTCTGTTTTGTTGAATTATATTTTACTGATCTACGAATAGTTACATCTTTGCTTGTATAAATTGTTTAACCAAAATATAACTACTCATAAAGAAAAAAAAACATCCACATAAAAAATAAAAAATTTAAACGAAAAAAAATCTATTACCTGATCGGCACCTCGTCGCCAGTACACAGCGGGAGTAGGCGTACCACGAGCATCACAGCGTAGTGTAGCCAAACTGCCTTCTTCGGCCAATACTTGCGGTTCGGCGGCCACAATCCAAGGAGCAATACCTAATTCCACCGTTTTCAAGTCCGGCTCACGGCTGATAACATTCACAATACCGGAAATACCTCTTGGCTCTTCGGGTTGGGGTTCAGGAGTGTAGACAGGTTGGGGTGCCTGGGTGGTAAGCTCCTCCTTGGTGGCCGGTGCCATGCAAGAATAACCGCAGCCGTTGTAGCAACACTTGTAGGAATGACGGCAATCAGCATCGTTACGGCATTCCGACTCGTCTTCGCATGAAGCACTACTAGCAGGCATGGCAGGACACTCGCCAGGTTTCGTGACTTGTTTATGAAGAAACACATGAGTAAACGGATTCCAGACAGTATATTAACAACAAAAAGAGCATCCTAATTAAATTTCAGTAACTGTGCTAGCTTACTCGGATTGCATGACGCAGTAATATTCAATATATCTGTGGAAGCAGCGTGTTCAGGACGTTCGAAGTCAACAATACAACGCGAGCCTTCGGGACACTGAATATCCTTACAAGGATCGCGGCATTGACAAACTTCGCATTCTTCTCCGTTCGCATAGCTTTCTTTGCCGTACGGGCACTGAAGAGAAGCGCAATGTGAGCGCTGAGCAGCACAACGATCTTCTTCGACGGGCAATTCGGGTGCTTCCGTGGTAAGGCTAGTCGCCTGTTTGGCTCGTCCTTCACCGTCAACGTCTACTTCGTTCATCGACTCATCTGTACCAGATGCCGGGACAACAAGGTAGAGAAAACACAAACGAAACGAGGTATCATTAGGCTGCGGTATTCAGAAAAAGCTTCCACGGATATATAAAAAAAGCTGACATGAAGCACAAGTTTCCACGGCGCAACAAACTGAGGAACATGAATGAAATAACAAGGTATGCAGTGGGTAAAGTTGCTGAAGCATATTCATGCGTTAAGGACTGCTGCTATAAATAATATGAATGCTCGTTAAACACGGTACGTACGACCGTCTCGAGACTCTTCAACTGAATTTCACGGGCGGAATATTCGTGAAAGACGGTTTCGCCCACTGAAGTATAATGAACAAGAGCAAGCTGGGGAGAAATACATGAGCTGTCGTCGAAAAAGTGTACAGAATGTGTGCAGACAGTAGCAATTACGAGAATATATGCAGCAAGGTGAAGTGATTTTCAATGAAAGCGCGCGAAACTTGGTGACGATCAAGTTTTATGGTTGAAGGGAGTAGAGCGTTCGAAACGAATTGTATGAAACAACGGACAGAAGGAGCCGACGTGGCAAATGCGTAGTTTTGCTAATTACTAGATCGTTGAGCAGCTTCCAGGGCAGCTGAACAGAAAGAAATGCAGCCTTCGAAAGTTTTAAAGCGGTTCATGTTGCCTGCACAACCCCCGTACAAGAACGGTACACAAGTGGCCCGTTCCACGTCAAAGAACCAACGTTTGAAGCCGTCCCGGCATGGCCCCGCCTCCGCAGGTAGTCGACAGACGACTAAGTTCAGTCAAGTAGTTAATTAACGCCTCTTAACGCTCCCTCTTTGCAAGTTCCAAGTCTTTCATAACTTCAAGTGTGGCAAGTTGGCAAGAAACACAGCTTACGTAAACGTGATTTCCGCGAACTGAGATAAGGCAGAAGCTTAAAAACTCAGCGTGGCACTCCAGACATGCTATACATAGGAATCTAGCGAATTCAACTCGTGCTTGCACATAATTAGCTACGAGGTTTTACCAGTACTCGAAAAGCGTTCAAACACAGAATTGTTGTAAGTTCACTTAAACGGGTCAAAGTTATTTAATTAAAATATATCATTATGGCCCAAATTAAAGTGACAGCTTAATGCACATTCTGACCCGGACGTAAGAGACTTCAATATCTGCAAGTAGTCTCTTCGAATAAACCTCTTTCAGGCGATTCTCTTTTAGTTGCGTCTCTTATATCCGGGTTCGACTACACCATAAGCGTAAAAAAGTAAGCCTTCCGATTCTCTACTATATGCTACTCTTAGTAATCTATGCAAATGGATCACTACCTGGACCGGATTTCGATTTCATAGACCCCTTTTTATTAGTCCGTTAAACCGAAAAAGCACCTGTTTTGATGTCTAGCGTTTAATACTGTCGACTGTTTTCGTGATTGTAAGAATTTATTGACTCAACGAAAATTATATCACCTATTAGTCCGTTAAATCGAGAGATACGCGACGATTGATACTTCTGTCTTTAATTACTTTAAAGTCAATTCACTATGATTTAGCAGGTCTACAACCTATAAGACAACTCTTTCATCACTGGTCCGTTAAATCGAGATGGGTGTTTTTTTAACGATTTATTGTGCAAATCGGCTTGGTCTGTATATTTCTACGATTTAACGTCTATAACTTATCTTGCAGCATTCTACCACCAAATCCATTAGATAGAGATTTCTGATCAATAAAAACTTTGTTCGCAAAGAAAATCCTTTCAAGACTTACGGCGAAAGCCTTGTTCTACGCCAGTAGCATGAATCAAACTTTTCGTCACAAACACAAGTCGGCGTTACTATGTCCGTAAAACCAGTTCAATAACGGAGAAAACATTACAATTTCATTGTCCTAACTCGAAGTTTTCTGGACGTATTTTAAGTCATTCCAAATAGCAACACCGCATTCGATGGAACGCATTAATCGCGCAAAACGAGGTGCTACCTATCCGAGGTAAATTTCAGACTAAACCAAATGGCTCGACAAACTTTATTTCCCCGAATTGACGGAGAAGAGTCTGTTCGGGAGCTCAAAATCTCGACTCCCTTTTTCTCTTTCTTAGAAAAAAATTTCCAAGCGGGAGAAAAATCCAAACTGCATTGACCGTGCTCAATGGTCAGGAAACCTAAAAATCTTTTGAAAATTGCGAGGCCTCCTTACCTGCATTTGACGCCGCGCTCGCGTTTCCTGGCGCAGCTACTTCGCTTCTCTGGAAGCAAACAGTCTGACATTCCTCGAGAGTCGAGAACCGGTTGCCGTTACCGCCACACCCACCGTAGCGGAACTCCCGACAGGCGTGCGTTTCAACATCGAAGTAGTATTTCCGGAACTGACCCCTGCAGTGGCCCGCTTGGTCAGGCAAGCTACACACATCTAGTCACACGTAACGAGTCAATTTTTTTTGTTCTTTTTCTAAGGCTCCGTTCTATCTAAAATCCAATCTTTCGTTACCATGTCCACGGAAGTCTCCACACTGCCTCTGGCAATGCTCTTCAGACTGGAACCGATTGGCATTGCCATCGCAGCCACCATAGCTGAAGGCTTGGCACCGTTGGAGCGTGGCGTTATAGTACCACGCCGGAAGGCTACCTCGACATGGGCCAGGCGACACCTCCAAGCGGCAGATATCTAAGTTCGAACCAAAAAATAAGAAAAAAAAATGAGGAAAAATTCCAAGGCGTTGAGAAAAAAAAGTTAACTAATTCAGTAGGTGAGAACTAATTAAGACAATTCTCTCTAGCAACCGTACCTGAAGGATCAGTTGTTGGTGGTGCTTGCGTGGTATGGTGCTCGATGGTAGCTTCGGTAACAGTCGTGGTCGTACTGGTCAGAGTCGTCGTTTCAGGGCGGTGTTTCTGGCATCGTTCGACACACTGGTCTTCCGCATTGAAACGGTTAGGATTGCCTTGACAACCTCCGTAATCGAATTCGTAACACGCGTCCGCATTCTTGTCATAAAACCATTGCCTGAAGCTACCGCTGCAGGGACCAACCACTCTCGGAAGAGTACACAAGTCTATTGCCCCGGGAGAACGCATTAAACTCTAAAGAATTCGCTTTATCGGGCTTTATACCTTGAGAAAGACTGCAACGATCTTCGCATTCTTGTCGGTTGGCGTACCTATTCTGATTGCCTTGGCATCCGCCGTACAAGAACTGTTTACACACGCCATCATTGGAATCGTAATACCATGACGTAATCGATTCTTGACAAGGACCTTCCTCTTTGGGTAAGAAACAGAATTCTAACGCAAAAAAATAGTTAGTTTGATTTTCAAAACGGTTGGAAAATAATAACGATCGCCCAATTATGCCATCTTTTCAAAGTCAAAAGTCGCCATATAAAATTACACGACGCTTCTTGGTAAAGAAAGGAAAACTTTAGAAGCAAAAAAGAAAGCGACGTTCGATTCCCAAAGATGGCGGCATGGGACCAATCGGTCTCAACCGAAATGCATTACTGGTCTCAAAGACGGCAGTTTCAGGCTCAATCTCTTTAATGGCCTGGCACTGGTTGTTGCACTCATCCAGGCTGGCAAAATTGTTGCCATTGCCGCCGCAACCGCCGTAATAAAACGGACGACAGCGTCCTTCCGCTCCGTCGTAGAAGTAGCGTTCCACGTAATCCGTGCACTCGCCCACAATTTGAGGCATAGCGCAAACATTCTCTACACAATTTTTTCTCCTATTAGTTCTAGCATTCTTATGTCTAGAAAATTACAGAATTCAGAAAAGGGAAGTGCGCAATTCAGTTAGTAAAGCTAACTGTGAAAAAGCTATGGAAACGGAAAAAAATGGGGAAGGAAATTGAATATACCCTGCGGCAAACTGGGACAAGTGCGCTCGCATTCCTCCACCGTTTCAAAGCGATTGATATTGCCTTCACATCCACCGTAATAGAAAGGCATGCAACGATTCTCGCTCACATCAAAGTACCAGCGAGGAACTTTGTCAGAACAAGATCCTTCAGCTCGCGGTAAACGACAAGCGTCTGGTGACAGCAAAATAATACAAGTAAAAAAAAAACTCAGTCAAAAGCTCTGGTTAGAAGGTTTTAAACACAGCAATTCGAAGTTTTCCACTCTTAGTGACACAGCAGAGGCACACACACAAAAATAAATAATAATAACAAAAAAAGGTTTCAGAAGCGTCTATAAATCGGTTAGAGCTTTCGGGCAAGTTTGCATTAGTTATCCGCCACCATGGTCGAAGCGTGGACATTCCAAGACCGAGACAAAACGGCACACCTGTAGCGACCGGGGCTAAATCATTAGAAGTAGTGGTGGTGGGGGTGGTAGGTTCCCGTGTTGGTAACGGAACGGGTAAATGAGTAGAAGTGTCCAAGTGAAGGGCACCGTGTCGTGCAACTGGAACGCACGTGTCTTCGCATGCTTCCAGTGTGTTGAATCGGTTGGCGTTGCCCCCGCAACCGACATAACGGAAGCTGCGACAAGTTCCGCTGGAAGTGTCGTAATACCAGCGGAGCCAAGCGGAATGAGTGTCAAGAGAGATTTTGCTAGTCGGGTCAATGGTGGGAGCACAATGCCCCGCATCAACCGGAAGATCACACACTACAAAAAGTGACTTGAGAGTGCGAAGCTTTTACACTTTTGAAGGTCAAAACATTCGTTCTGCGCTGTTTAACTTGCTAGTAAAAAGTTTCTTGAAACGAAGGGCGGTGTTATTTTCTCTCCCCAGGAGTCTCTCTGGACTCTTTACTGGCTGGTTAGTATCGTACAAGACTTGTGACGACAATTGCTTTTGGATATTAAGTTAGGATTACGGAGTAAGGCGAAGAAGAGAAACAGAAATCTTACCTCGAGACTGGCCAGCCTCTTTGCAGCGTTGATCACACTCTTGAGATGATAAGAAATTGTTGCCATTGCCGTGACAGCCGCCATAGGTAAATTCTTGACACATGCCGCTAGATTGATCATAGTGCCAGCGGGAGAAGTTACCTCGGCAAATGCCCTCCACTTTAGCTTGGTGACAAACGTCTGTAAAGAATAAAGAAACGTGAAAACCAGGTTGTTAACCAGGAATGTTTTAATAGCTTGATCCAAAAGTCTTTGTGCACTTTAGCGGATTCCATATTTGCAGTTGAGTTTAGTCTTTCTTTGCGAAAATGTTCCTGGTATACTGCGATTCACGTTCCGTAATCGAATTTTTATCCGAAGCAATGGAATTCGCAACAGTGTATTGACTCATTCTGCGTAGTCTCAGAAAATGGCTTCACGATATGTGTATCCGAACAAGTCTATTTATGCTCAGGGAGAATATGTCGAAGATCACTAAATTCGACGGTGTTCTCGCGTTTTGAGGTAGAAAGTCGCAGCATAGTGAGCAAATTAATTAACAGAGGTGAGAAAATGAAAGCAAAGAATTGCTGGTGCTGTTAGAAACAGATATTGTTTGGGGGATTTTTTTTTGGGGGGGGGAGATGGTCTGTATTGATAGGATAAAACGTTTAAGGTAATTTAAATGCATGCGACTATACTCTCAAACACTTTTAATAACAAATGAGGTTACAAATTTCGTTTACATGAGGCCTGTCTGACAAACTCCGTCTGGCAGACGAAATTCATTGTTACCGTGACTCACGACGAAAAAGCCATTTTCAGGCTTCTTCGGCTTTGAATCACGGTAACAATGAATCTCGTTGCCGGAAGGAAACGATGTGCAGTAAGATTTCTTAAAAATATTTCGAACGTTCTTTACGGAGGAAAAAAATTGAGAAAACTACACAAATGCTCCGTAAATCGATGTGCCTATTGCAAGGAAGAATGACCAGATCAGAAAGGCTATCAATTATGGGAAACCTGTAGGACACTGAAACTGTTTCCGGAAAAAGATTTACTACCGGATAAGAGGGTAGTTGGAGAGATTGCGAGTCGCTTCGGAAAGAGGTATTACGATACAAGAGTATCGCAAATTTAATTTATACATTAAAACCGGTATTGTCTTTATCTGTAAGTTCTTAATTAAATATTACAGTTAAGTTGTTATAAAGAACCTCCCGGGGGTAGGACAACATTGTACAGTATATTGGACATTACACAGGCCGAGACCTGTCGACCTCCTTTATAATAGCGTGTATTAGGCTTTTACCGTGTTTCATTATAACGGGATATTACTCGATAATGCAGCTTTTATCGGATATGTAAGGAAGTCATATTCAAAGGTGGATCGACTTTCTGAAGTATCTTCAAACCGAGCTATGTCCATCTAAAGTTGCTATGAGAAACTAACGCCACATGAGGAAAGATCTCATATCTGATAAGAGACGCAATCGTATAATGGAGAAATCGGTTAACAGAGGTAACTTATTACGACGATTCTCACGTCTGTTTAATTGTAATATAAGGAACAACCCTGGTGTCGTCAAAAAGAAGAGATAATTGATAAGAAGAGTTACGGGACAAATGAGATGTCGTATTATAGATGTACTGTGAAGCAGTGCTGTGCAATACTGAAGATATATCGGCCTAAGTGCCCAAAAACGTTTAAGAAGCCCTGTATTTCAAACTTACCAAGTTGTTTGGGTGCAAGACAAGTTTGCTGACACTGTTCTGACGTGGAGAACCTGTTATTATTGCCCAAACAGCCTCCGTAGTTGAACTGCTGGCATTTTCCAGTGGTGGTATCGTGGTACCATGACGGATAGTTTCCTTCGCAAGGTCCTACGACTTTAGGCAAGCTACAGGCCACTAAAAACGTAAAATAAATACCACATTTGTAAAAATTCCAATGAAATGTTGAAGACAAACACAATTTCTTACCAAAGCCGGTAGGTTCAACACAATGCGTTTTGCATTCTTCCTGGGAAATAAACCGGTTCCCATTGCCTTCACAGCCCCCGTACCAAAACCTGGAGCAACCGCCGTATTCCAAATCGAAGAACCATTTAACGGTGAAATTACGGCAAGATCCGCGATCCTTATCGATTCCGCAAACCTCTGTAATCCCAAATTATTCAGCTTAGATTATTTTCTTATAAAGTTTCGCTTTTTCACTCTCATTTCTTTCTTTGAGAACAGGCGTCCAAGAAATTCAATAAAATTGCTTATTCACCTCCCCTGACCGGAATTTCGTCACACCCTTCAAACCAAGGTCCTTGGGCGACCGTGACACCATCCAGGCAACAGCCGTAACGCGAAGCAACGCAAGCACAGCCGGATGCACCTTCAGCCGGAGCAGGTGTGCGTCCATCAGGACAACATCCGTGAACTGTGTGTTCGCAACCGCATCCTGGCAAACAAAACAAAAAAATCGTGAACAACATAAACGATTTCGAAGTCCTTTTGAACATTTTACCCTCCAGTTTAGGTCCCTTAGCCACAGTAACTCCGTCAGGACAGCAACCATGAGGATGAGTACTGCAGTGACATCCTTTCATTTCCGGTCCTGCTGCAGGAGTATATTGATCTGGGCAACAGCCATGGGGAGTGTATTGGCAACCGCAGCCTTCATAGTCCGGACCTCGAGCGGCGGTCGCGTTATCGGGACAGCAACCGAACGCACTGTACTGGCAACCACAACCTGTACACACGATAACGCAGTTATTAGGTAACGGCTTACGTTTGCAACAAATCCGTTCAGAAGAATCAAACTACCAGAGATATACGGAATTAGTAACTCCTTTCTCACACTACATGCTAAGTAAAATGCCGAAGAAATTAGCCAGTTTTTGGCAGTTTTATGCCAATAGGTGTCAGCACCAATAGGCCACGACGCTAAATTCTCTTTCGGACCAACAAATAAAATTCGGCGAGAATGACGTAACAAACTACGGGCTTATTTCTATTCCGCCAGTTCGATGAGCTAAACATTAGCCTTTTCAATCGCGATGACGTGTAATTCCGTCGTGTCACATTGATCAAGTAGAAATGCTGTGAAACAGCGGGAAAAAAACGTCACGGGGACACAAGATGGGAATGTTCCATTCGACAAGATAGCAGCATTGGATAAAAGGTCAATACTCGTGCGCAATAGTAATATAACGAAGCTGAAGTTTGTGAAAAGGGATGGAGGCTAATAGCAACAATTTTATTGTTAGGGTTAGGGAATTGTTGTTTACCTTTCAAATCGGGACTCTGTGCTGGTGTAACGTTATCTGGGCAGCAACCATACCGTGTAGCGAGGCAACAGCCTTGTTCATTGGGTCCGTGAGCAGGACTTACGCCGTCCGGGCAACATCCGAACGTAGAGTTAGTGCAAGGCATAACACAGCCCGCGTAATTAGGGCCGGTGGCTGAGGGTTAATAAAGCGTAAGAAAAAAAATAAAAATACGGACGAATCTCAAAAAAAAATTTCTTACCTGCAGAAGTCTTGTCAGGGCAGCAACCAAACTCGGTCTCTTGACAATCCTTTTCTTTTTCTTCCTTTTCGCAACCCAATTGATTTTCTCCCATTGCGGGAGTTTGCCCATCAGGACAGCAACCAAATTCGCTAACAGTGCAGTCTTCAACTCCGGGAGCGGCAGCTGGAGACTCGGTAGTACCAATGAGGTCTTCTCCAGAGCCGGACATACGCGTCTCACATTCTCCGGAACCTGATCCTTCGACGTCGCCAGAGGCTTCGTTACAACGCTGGCAACCCAGGTTGTTTGGCCCACTAGCAGCCGTAATACCATCGGAGCAGCAACCAAACCTGAAACGCAACGATAGTTCGAAAATTAGTATTAATGAATCAATAAATACAAGATTGCTTCCGTAAATAAATCGAAAATAAAAGCAACCTAAAGGTAAATAAAGTGTAATATAAAAGTAAATAAAGTTTAACATAAAAGTAAATAAACTTTAACATAAACAATGACACTAAAAAAGAGAAACAATAAAATGAGTACACAAAAATATGACAAAGTTAACAGAAAATCAATGAAGTCAAAAACAAGAGATATAACAAGAATGTAAAATAAAACCAAAATAAAAAATGCTAACGAATCAGCAAAGATTGTAAGATTTAGTATATATAAAAAATGTACTCAGTGTCTTTGCAAGAAACTGGCATGAAGTCTTTTTCCATTTTGCATCCCTGGTTATCCGGTCCTTCGGCTTCGGTCATTCCATCGGGACAACAGCCGAACAACGTGTCCTTGCATAACATACTAGGACAGCCCATGTGGTTAAGACCTTCGGCGGCCGTAACTCCATCCGTGCAGCAACCAAATTCAGTGTCCGCGCACGTCTTAGGTTTGGGGCAATCTTTGATGACAACGAATTTCGGATTTTCGGATTTTAAAAATTTGGGGGATAAATTTTAAGTGCTTCTTCACTTAGCGGGACATTCGTATGTTTTTACCTTGTTCGAACGGACCCTTAGCGGGTGTAATGTTATCCGGGCAGCATCCGAACTTGGACGACTCGCACTTGGTTGATACTTCAACCATTCGGCATTTCTTAACCGTCTGTTTCTTCTTCTTAATGGGTTTCTCCGTCACCGGCGTGTGTATTTTGGTCGCAGCTTCCACGACGGGAGATTCGGTTGCTACAGCGGCTGGCTTGGTAGTCGGTTTCTTCGTAACCACAAAGGTCGACTTTTCAGCTAAAGCGAAGAAAAATGCAGAAAAACCATTACTATTTTAGGGGAAAAAATATTTATCTCGTAGTCATACTTGAAACAGGCATAATTTCTTCTTCCAAGAATGTGGTTTTAGTGGTCTTGAAACCGCTAGCTTCTTTCTCTTCCTCTCCGAAGCCTGATTCTATCATGTCGAAAATGTCGGTTAGGACGACACCGGAACCTAATCCGGAGCCGGAGCTTATTCCCAATCCCGAACTTGATCCTGATCCTGACCCTGCCTCCGAATTCAATACACTTCCGCTCGCTTCGGCAGGGAAAAGAGGTTCCATATTGCCTGGTTCATCCCCTGACCCTTCTTGTAGCGCGTCGGGCACAACCTGGGGGCCGAGAGTGACTCCTTGGCCTAGCGTTGTCGGATGCGTGGGCTAAAAGGGGGAAAAAAATCTATAGTACAGTCTATCTCGGATTATAAAAGACAGACACAAGGTAAAACGATTTGTAAAGTTTTCTCTTCAACTTCACAGTGATTGATAAATAGCTTAACGACTTGAACTAGAAATACGGTTGTTGGAGGTGTTCGTCACGTAAGTCTGTTAGGCCCGTGTCTAATGGTACTACGTCACTTATTCTGGACATTGTCAAACGAGGGGATAAACATAGAGTCACCCTAGATTGACACTGGTGCGCTACACAACGATTGGACATATCTAGAATTAATTCCTAGACTTCTTCTCGAGTACGAGGTATCGCAGGTCAAATCTACCAAGCGTCAAATCTATCCTAGGTTAAATCTATTCCCGGGTCAAATCTATCCCGGGAGAAGGTGTCTCGGGCTATAATGAGGAAATTATAAACTAGTGAAATTAACTGATCTACGCTTAAAGGACATCCCATTTTGCGGGAATAAATTATACTGATATGCGTTTACGCGTGCTGGAATACGGTACACACCCAGATCTGTTAAAAAAAAGAACATTCTGAAAGATTCGAAGTCTAAGTAACGGGTAACCGAAACGCGTAATTATAGACAAGTCGCGTAGTACAAGTATGCTATATTAGATTTTGAAAAGAATTAATTTACGTGCGCGGTTGTCGGAGGGGCGGAACCTGACATGGTCGTAAACTGATTGGTCCAAGAAACTTCGTTGGCCCCAGAAGTTTCTGGGTCGGAGTACTCTGGTTTCAAATCCTCTTTTGGAATCACTTCTAAATCCTCTTTTGGAATCATATCATCTATCTGGCTCATAGTATCTTCCGATTTTTCTTCCACCACCACCTCCTCCTCAACATCCTCCTCAACTTCTTCGCATTCTTCTACCAAGCCGTCAGATTCTTTAGGTGCGACTTCCTCTTCTGCCAAAATATTAAGCAAAAAAAAAAAAAAGAATTAGCCACAAAGAACCAAAATGGCACGTGTTAAAAAAAGAATTATTAAAGAGTACCAGGGCCACAAGGTTGTTTGTTGCAACTTTCTGAAACGAAAAGAATGTTATCAGCGTCACACTTGTCCGCTGTTGCGGCCTCGCTATTCACAAGACAAATCACTTTCCGTTCTTGCGTTCCTCCACCACACGCTTTCGAACACTGCAAGAAAAATATAATGAGTCAGCAAATAAAAAAATTGCAATATATTTTACTGGTGACCAAGGTCCCGCTGCCCAACTACCGGCGCATTTGCCGGTACCGACGCAATCCGTGACATTGTCGTAGCGTTTCTTGGGATCACATTTGTCGTCGGCTACAGGCACCAAATTAGTACCTTCCCAAGTTCCGCAAAAAACTTTGCGTGTTTGGACTCCTGTTCCGCACTTGGACGAGCACTAATTGACACAAGATGTGAAAAGTGAATGACAGTCCTCGGTACGCTTCAATTTACCAACACCACGCTTACTTAACTTCTAATTAAGATACAGCACGCAAGGATGATGACATCATCATCGTCCTGGATTAATATTCGCGCTTACCTGACTCCACTGGGAGGCGTACCACGCATAAACGCAGGGCGAGGACTTCGTGCACTCACGAGTTAATGCCGGTTTGCGCTGCTCCGGGCAATACTTGGCTGGAAATACGCGTCCTTTCGCAGACGCACAAACTGCCTCGCGTGATTCGAGAAGCAATCCACAGTCTTCGCTGCTAGCTTCGCACTACAAACAACAGGTGATGTAACTTTCGTTCCTTTATTATTCATACGATTTATTTCGAAATACTTTCCTGACATTATAAAAAATGCTCGCTGGAAATCGAGACCTTTGATGCCTTCCATTTCCTTTTATTGTTTTTTTTGTGGAACTTTGCCTTCTTATTATATTTTGAAAAATTCGTTTCGTGACACATTCATATTCGCTGTCTTATATTACATTTTCATTTTTAATAGAAATAACTTATTTTACTGAAATCTTAGAATTGTTTTGAAAGATTTTCGCCCTCTTGAAAGAATCGTGCTTTATTATTTTCATGTTTTTTCCGTAAACTTTCGTTTCTTTCTCCTATCAAGCTACCATACTTTTCTGACACTTTGTGTAATTTTCCACAAACATTTCTTTTCGTACTATTTCGTAAGTTTCTCGACAAAAATTCTTCGACAATGATAGAAAAAAAAGTGAATTCCCAAAAGAATCCTTTGTTTTTCCCCGAAATTTTCGGATATTCTGCCCCTGAAGATATCCTTTTTTCCCCTTAAAACGCTAACTTTGTTCTCAAAGATCTTCGTATTCTTCTGAAAATGTTTGCGCATGGTCTGACTTTTTTGCTACGCGGCTTTTCCGAAACAAAAGAAACGAAAAAAAATCGGACACAAGTGATAAGACGGAAATACTTACGCCTGACCAGTCCGTCGTCACCCAATCGACACCTTCGCACGGTCGAATAAAGCAGACTTCCTTTGTCGGCGGTTTGTGCGCCGCACAGGCTTCGTCTTCAAGTTTCTCAATGACTCCATCCACGACACGATGGCATGTGACAGGGCGATGTCGGTGACCTTCACCGCACAAATGATCGCACTAATGATAACCAATTTTGTTAAAGAATTCCGGCACGAGAGGGGGTCAGGATACCAAACACACATGTGCTTTAAACCATTAAGCAAAGGACACTTGTTTTCTTTTGACTTACCGCACTCCACGGCCCTAGATGCCAGGACGGGCATTCTGTCCCTTCGTTGCAAGTCTGTTGAGATTTCGGTCTCGGTCCCAGCGTTTCCGTACACTCCGAGTCGTCCACTATGGCAGGCACTGAGCCGGAAATGACTTGTTGACACTGAACTGTTCGAAACTGGATGCCTGCCCCACACGAGCTAGAACACTCGGTCCAGTCGCTCATGTACCAGCTACAAACGTGTATACAATCATTGTTTTATGACATTTTACTAATTTCTTTAAATTATACCTAGCGGGACACGGTTCAGTGGCGCAGCTACGATTCGTGGGCGGTTGGAGCTGCGGATCACATAAATCGTCGGGAACTACCTCCAGAGTAGTCGTTTTGGCACAGCTTACGTTCCGTGTCTGCACACCTACACACGAAAAAATAACATATCAGTAAAAATCTGGAGCAAGGCCTCGGTAACCATGTGTAAGACAAGGCTAAATTTACCTCCTCCACAAGTAGCACTGCATTCGCCCCAATTTGCGAAAATCCACGCATAGGAATCAGGTTGAGGCTGGTTCACGCCTTTGGGTACACTGTACTCGTACTCAATACCCGGGTTATGCTCCTGGTACAGTATCTGAAACGAACGGAAGTCACAGTTTATCAGTGTGGGGTTAACCTGCCCATTGGAAGTTGAATTGTCCTTACCACAATGTACAGAGCTTCGGTCACGGGTCCCAAAGCGGTTATAGACTCGGGCGAAAAGTAATTCTGAGCTGTGCGTTCATAATGGAAAGTCGTGCCAGCGAACTTCATATCTCGGGGGAAGTCAATTCGCCAGTTGCCGTTCAGGTAGTAATGACCCGTGGCGTTTCGAACAGCTGTTAAACGTTGCGGAATGAGAAACGATGTTGTAATTAGTTAGCTGAATAATGAACGGTTGTTTATTACAAGTGGGCAGACGGGCAAGAAACCGATGAAGGTTATGTACCCACCCAAATAATTGTTGGACGCTTTCTTTTCGCGGATAACGATATTGGTAGCCCCAACGGGGATGAGCAAAATGTCGTTATAACCGACTTGCAAATGACTCGAGTCGAAAACACCTTCCACGGTTGTACACGCCGAGCCATCCCCACCGCATTCACGACATTTGTCTTCCTTACTGGTCGAGCCGAGCATTAAATCGCAACCCACGGGCTATTGAAACGCAGACAGTTGAGAGTTTCATAGTTTAAATGGGGTTTTAAAAACAATATTTCGTAAGCGAAAATTCTAGTTACATACTCAACGCGTATGCAAAGCCTTTTTCATAAACCTCTAAACTCGTTCTGTGTAAACTTGTTTACTATCTTAAAAGAAACTTAATAGCTTACGCAAATCCCCAGAAACCAAGGTTGTCCACGTTTTGATGAAATGTAAATAAAAATGCTTCTCTCAAAAGACAAGAATAACCAACTACAGAACGATCGAAACGTCCGTGTCTACTTATACCATATTCACACAACGCGTCTTAACCTTGGGTAACTTTACCTTGGAGTAATTACATTTGGTTGGCCCGGTAATGTGAACGCCTGTTAAGTCAATTTTACCATGCATTATTCAAGTTTCAGGCAAGTTGATCAAGAGTATATCCTCGCACAAGATAAAGTTTGTCTACAAAATTAAGGGTGCCCTCTATTGTTGTAAAATATATTGCGAATAGTAATTTCAAGGATAAATACTTCCAGGGTAAAATTTACGCCTGCTCAAAAGTGTTGCTACGCTCATTTAGTCGTTTTGGATAGAAAAAGTAAATAAACCTGCAATTACCCACGCTAAGACAGTAATATGAACGCAAGCAGCGAGGATGGGTAAGAACTTGGGTAACTTGAGAGGTAATATACACAGGCTAAGTTGCATAGTGTGAATAATAAGCCACTGAAACTCATACAGCTCGTTGGTTTGTTCAAGTTTATTCTGGAACTAGTTTTCCATCTTCTGTAAAATAGTTTCTAATCATTTTACCATGCAAGTTGTTACGAGCCAACGAAATTCATTGTTGGCTTGACCTGAAAAAATGCGTCACTTGAATAGTCTTAAGATAAGTCAACTTGGTTCTGTCTCGTACATTTAATTGTTTCTCATGCAAGCTAAATATAAGTTCTAGCAACATACGATTTTTCGTTCACGCTGGAAATTAATCCTTGCAGGCTTTTAGAGATACATTTACACGTGTTATCTAATGGCCCAAGACGCGAAGAACAGTTCACGTTTTTATGCTGCACTAGGACTACGCAAAGCCTGTTATTTCCAAGAGTGTCTATTACGGTTTTACTTTTTGAGACCGCTAATTAACAACCACACCATATAGTGATGCAGTAAATTTATGCGCGAAAACCTCTTACGGCTAATCTGATCTCTTGAATTCTCTCCCGAACGTTGAAAAACTTGCCTCGTCGAAGCTATGCAAGTTGTCTGCATTAATTTCGTTTCTTGACAAGTGTTTTCGATAACGGAAGAACCCCATGGGAAGATTTCCAACACCGAAAGAAAAGATTTGAATGTTATGCTGTAATAATCTTTGCTGGAACTAGATTAACAATGTTGTTGGCTAACTTATATACCAAGGTAGTAACTTACTGCCTTTATTTGTTTCATAAGGAAGAATTTGACTCCCATGCACTCATGTCGCTTATTTACATCAAGTCTTAAATGTTGATATTTACTAACTGATGAAAATAGAAGGTACATTCAATGAATTACACGTAACTCATATTCAAATATTAGCTTACATTTTTGCATGAACTAACTTATCTCTAGTACTACAACTTGTATATATCTGAGTCAGTAAAAGTGTCGAATATCAAGGAAAACGAACTCAAGTATCTCAAATATGGCAGGGCTATCAAAACTATCCCTCAAGGCTTTTATTATTGAACTTACCAGGCACTCTCCATCCACGCAAATGTCCAAGCCTTCATCGGCGCATCGCGTCCCGTCAATGACTTTCCTCTTATGGCGGTAATAGAAACGTTCGCCTCTCGGCATGCAATTAAGCTCACACTTATTAGGCGCTTTCGTGTAAGGAATCCACCTATACATCATTTTCTCATCATTAACCCCCCGCACAAAAAAAAAGTTTTCAAATAATCATTGTCACTTACTCGTAGTAGCGGCCCTCAAAGGCCACGTTATTGAAGGCGCTACATTGTTCGGAACGGAAGTCACCTGCATTTTCCGGGCAATCCTACAATTCCACACGTAAAAAAAAGACTTATCGTTAGTTTCTTTTTTTACTTCTTCTTCTTCTTTCTTCACATTTTCAACAGCACGTCCATAATTGGAGCTAAGGAACCTTGTTTGGCGCCGCTTTGTCTCTCACCACCCCAGAAAAAAAGAAAGACCTCCCTTTCTCTTTGAACTGAGATGGTTGTTTTTTGTCTCGGTTTGAAATGGCAAGACCACCCGGAACTTAAGGGTTGAAAATATTATTTTTCATCTTAAGTTTCTTTGCCGCTCATACACTTCCTTATTATCTAACCAACGGGCTAAAACTGATGTTCAAAAATTTCGGGACGTTTTAACCCGGAAACTCGGATTTCCACCCCCCAAAAAAATCCCTAATTAAACCGAACACTAAATTCTCTTAGAAACGAAAACATAGTCTACCCTATTGCCTAAGTTATACCTATGAAACCATCTAGCAAAGTCTAGTGCTCGAAAAGGCTTAAATTGACTGCTTGACCCAGAATACCATCTTTGCAAATGAAACGTCGCCGTCTCGGGCGTTCTTCCGTTTAATTCGCAAAGATGGTGGCATTGGACAATCGGGCCATCACATATTTCGGCCTTTTTACGTTCCTATTTTTTTCTCAATTGTCGTATTTTTTTAATTACAGTAGAATTCTCCTCTAAGGATAATGAATGACCAGTTAATCAGCAGAACTATAGAAAATAGCTTTTAAAAAGTTGTAAATCAGATTTGAAGAAGCGTAAGCTTAAGAACTTTCGAAACTACAATTAGCTGTTCTTGTACTCAGTTTTAACTAACTTGTACAACGAATTTTTACATGTTCTTTAAGAAATGCACACTAAACTCAGAATACAACGAAACATTGATTCGCGAGCGAAAAAATTCTTGCCGAAAATAAGTCCGACTGAACTGAGACCGAAGGATAGGGCTTCTATGTTAAACTATGTGTTCCACTAAGCTATAGCCTATCCCAAGATGAGAAAAAGCATTCCCCGAAAGCAATCGTTTTTAGTTTTAACTGAGTTGTACTTGAAATATACTTGACATCCAAGATTGATTCCTTTGTAATTTCTTTCATCGAATATCCTGTTTGTGTTTCTAACATAATAATGCTTCCCGGATTGCTTGTGTTCCCATTTTTGCGACTTGTATTCCTGGAATAAGCTATCTTCTGTCTGCAGTTTTTTTTACGGGTAAACCACGCGGCCTTATTTTTAGGATTAGGTACGGTTGCCAAGACGCTAATAAATTCTTCGAATGTTTGAGTATTGTGGCAGCATAAACACTGTATAAACATTCCCTGATGTCTGTCCATTAGTCGGATAACGCCTCTATACTGTTCTCTGCACTCTCCATACAATGCCTGTCCACGTAAACGAAGACGGGAAGTTTTGATGGTGAACACCCCTAACACACACACACATACATATACAACACTGTTTTGGGCCCAGTGTACCCTACATAAGATGAAAAACGAGAATGGTCTTTTCAGAGCAACGAGTAGCTCGATCAGACAAAAAAAGGCAGGTTAACTAATCTTAGCCTGCAGCTCTTCGGGAAAAAAAACTTCTACATAAACGTTCGCAAAGTTTATAATGTTCACCTGGATGTTGCAAGAGAAATGGCGCTTGCTGGCTCCCCGACAGGAAGATTCGTTGCTGGGTCTGCAAAAATAAGAAGGCAAACATAGTTTTAGTCATTAAAATTCTCTTAAGATTTCATTTTACCATTCTTGTCGCTCATGACATTTTCACACTGCTTATTTGTCTAAGTTAGCTTTTTAACACATGTTGCTCCCACGCACATAGCAGGCGGAATAATCATAATAAAAAAGCCGAGACAAAGTTATTTACGTAATAGAAATCCCTTTTGCTTTACTGACTGGCTACATCCCGACCTTTCAAATGTTTACTTGTTTGGTAATTTCTATCTTTTATTATCGCATTTTCTTCCCTGGCGGTTTTCCAAGTTGGGAGCTTAAAAAGGAGAATTTGAACAGTACATTTGCCATAAAGCATTTTATTCGACATTAAATGAACGCTTTCAAGGGTACGGGTGCCAAGTTTGGGGTTGCCCCCCCTTCCTTCATCAAAAGAAATTCCACGAAACAGAAAGAAGTAAAACGGGCTAGCTGTCGTCGTTTTTTCAGTCTTCCTTTTCCACGTCGCTTTCTTTTCTCGGAGAGTGATGAACTACATTTTAGACAACTAAGCTTCAAGTGAGTTTTCCTTCCTGCTTTGAAATCCGGCCGCGGCTACGAAAACGTGCATTACAGCGCGTGGCGAGAGTTGTTCGTGCGTGTCTTCGTGTATGCGTTTCAGCTAAGATATCGTAGCAGTTTTGGGTTACTGCTACTTTGTACTCGCCCAGTTGTGTGACACAGCAAGAAGGACTTTCTTTAATGAGGCAGTGGAGGGACTCATCTTCCCCCCACGCATAAACAAACTTCCCCTGCTTTTAGGTATGCTTGCCTATTGTAAACGCCACGGCAATCGGGTAAAGGGAGAATTAATGTATGTTTTACCTGGAAAAGGAATCCCTTGAATAAATCAACAATAACAAAAAGTGAGGATGTGTATATACCTTCCATCCAAACATTGTCGGCTTTGGCTAGCCACTCCACCGTCGCAAGTTCGCGAACAAGGACTCAGCTCTGACCAATCTGACCATGGTCCAGAATCTTGTACATCTTCTTTACGTTCGTCAGCTCCCAGGCCATGATAATCGGTTAACACAAAATGCGGAACGTTCTTCGGCGTTGAGGCGTCTGCTGGCCTTTGCCGGCGATGTCGGATTTGCTCCTCGTGCTGGTAGTGCGCTCTGTGGTGATGTCTTTTGGGATGCTGCGTAGAAAGCAAACGAGAACAATAATGAATTCGTCAAGTCCTTCACTGACTTACATTCACAAACAGCTCAACGTGCTAACATACAACTCGTAACCTTGCAAGCTTACAAAAAAAGAGTAAGACCTGTAATCTCACAGTCATGCACTTCACTTACGGAGTATTAAAAGACGCTCTTTTCCATTAGACGTAGACAACAAAAGGCTTTTACAACACCTTTCGCACTATGTAGAAGTCGGGAAGAATAATCCCATACCTGATAAAAGTCCCGGACGAGAATACTTCCTTTCAGACACACTTCATAAATAGCATCGCCAAAACCGAGGGTCTTTTTTGCCCTTCCGTGTCAATTAAAAGTCTTTTTGGGGAAAAAAATAATAAAAGAAAGTAAATAAATAAATAAAATAAATTTGTTGCGAAAATCCCCATGGAGAAAAGAAGTTTTTTCACTAATTCACTTATTCACATTACCCAAGTTATTATGGATTCTTCTCACGGGTTCGAAATTCTTAACGCTCGTTGTTAGCCATAGCAGTTAACCACCTTTTTGTCTTTGTTTACACTAGCATCATCAATGTGGGTTACAATGTAGGTTATGGAGATCTATAAACATCACGAGATATAGACATCTAGCTGGAGTTCTTTGAACCTGAAATTAAACCCGTTGTTTGCTTTGTAACTTGATAGGCAAGGGTTCAAGGAACCCCTTCTCACCAGGCATAGGCTGGCCCTTGACCTAGGTCACCTTAGTAGTCACTTGCACTCGAGTTACCCAAGAACTATGAGGGGTAAAAGTTTTCACATTCATCGCTCAGTGTCAATAGGGTACAAATGGCAAGCTACACAAGAATTCTTAGCTTATTGTTACGAGAGAGTGGAGTCATCTATCAGTGACGTCAGTTAAGCTAAACCTATAGGGCGACTACCCTTCACCGTTTTGCTTCAACGTGTTTTCAAAATTAGAATTACATTCATTGTATATAAGTTAAGCAATGTAACAGAAATAAACAGAATATTATTTTGTTATAAATGATGAATATTAGCGATACATGTAAATTGACGTTGAGCTTTCTATGAGGAATATTTGGAAACAAATTCTAGACGCATCAGCGGCCGCAGATCTGAGGTTA
The DNA here is from genome assembly GCA_020615345.1 of Triops cancriformis. NCBI lineage: Eukaryota > Metazoa > Arthropoda > Branchiopoda > Notostraca > Triopsidae > Triops > Triops cancriformis. The sequence goes on from JAHZNP010000259.1 coordinate 49,517, forward strand.
GAATTACGTAAAGCAAGCGAGTTTTAAGGGAGCGAAGAAATAGGGGAAAAGGGTGTAGGAGGGTCTACGGTCGAATTACATACACGCGTTTTTGGGGTAACTTTATAACTGAATAACAAGGTTTACGATCTGTTTACAGTTCGGCAAAATGTATCACCCAAACCCTTTTAAAGGTTTACGTTTCCAGCTGACATAAAATTGCAGCAACTGCAGTTAGCATCTAAAATGTCCTTGACACTTTTGTATGTGAAACTTGACGAGAAATATGATATAATAGTTGAAGTAATAAGTAAATAATGTTTTCTACGTCTCAAGATTCTTTTGAGAACCTGAAAACTGAAAACTAAGATGTGCTTCTCTGCACATCGTTCCTGGCATTACTATAAAAAAAACTTTTTTGTTTCCCTCTAATGAAAGCAAATTTAAACAAGGAACGGTAAACGTTATACGATATTGACTCGCTGAGGTTCGCTCTATTATTTCTCAAGTGCCACTCCTTTGATGGTCTGGCGGACACAACTTTTTATTTCAAAGCTTTGAACTTTCCATTTCAGGGGTACTTCACCTAAACATTTACCGACACCTACGCGTGCAAATTTCGGGACAGACTGTCTGTATACGCTCCTTTTTATATCTTCTCATGTTTGTATTAACTGTTTAAGCGCTGTTGGGTTGGCCTTTAAACTCGACTTACAAAATGTTAACTGAAATCGGCGGCCAAAAAAAAGGGTTTACACTAAACAACAGCGTTATACCACACACACAAGGATTTCACAGCTTCAACGGATGTTGACGTCTTTCAAAATGTGCCAAAGCTTATTGTTTTGGGTGATGACAGGGTGACATGCCAAGTCATCGCGCCAGACATTAACGAGACAAAAACAGTCTCACATTGTAAATGTGCGAAACTCATCTCGAAACGCTTCTCTGAGGGAGTGAGAAAAAAGCGAGTTTTCTTCCCAAAAGTTAGCAAAGTCGTAAAGTCAGGAAGACAGGCAATTTACTTCCGCGAAGGCATTACTATTTAAAAGAACACACGCTGTGTGTTTCCACTGGCATTTCTAACCCGGGTTAAGCGTGTAAAACCACCACGTTTTCCCACCAAATTAACTCAGGGTTATACGTTGGGTTAACGACCACGTTACATAACCCCTTTTCACACCATGGTTAACACTCCCTGACGCAGCTTAAACATGCGTTTGCATGGAGGCGGAGTCCAGTAGCATGCGTCGATACAGGAAATAACCCATGTTTTCTAACATACGAGTCGACTATCGACATTAATATGCAATCTATTGTACTTTCCGGCCACCTTTACAATCTAAAATCTCACCTATTGGATTTAGATGACACCATTCGTTCAATTTTTCCGGAAAAGCGTTCATCATTCGACGTTTCTAGCGCCACCTACAAGCAAAGCAAGACTAGGCGTGGGATTTTCACCCTAAATGGAACTTATGACGTTATCAAATCCAAAATGGCAATTTTCAAGCTGTGAAACTAGTCGAAATGACAATCGGTAGAGTAACCACGTATGGAGTTGGCTATTGAAGTTTCCTCATTGGCCGATTGCCTGATTTCGTCATCTTGAAAATTTAAACGTCGCCATCTTTGGTCATTGACGACCTAAGTTCTTACCGGTTTAAGCTAATCAATTAATGGCGTCTGGGGACGGCGGGAACTTACGCACAAGTTCCAAAGATGGCAACTCTGAATTAGTCCAAGACGACGGAATTAAACAATCCGTCAAATTTTATGTTCAACTGGTCGATTGCCCAATGCCGCCATCTTGGCAAATTAAACTTTGCGATACTAGATCCCCGGTGACGTTTTTCTACTGCAATTTTGAGTAATAATGTTGAAAGGGCTAAGACGGCAGGAGAAACTGCATCAAGATCCAAGGTGGCGACTTCCAGTTCGGAAAGACGGTGGCATTGTATAAGCGGACAATACTTAAACAGTGTAACTAAACACAGTTTAATCAACCGCTGAACTTCTAGGAGCGTTATCTAGAAAATGTCGCACATGTAGTAAAAAAGAATACCCAAAAATATATCTACGCTGACTGCACTGGGTAACAATGAATATTTCCACTGCGGGAGCTACGGGAGAGTATACAACTTAAAAGCGTGGCTACGCCGCTAACGCAAATGCGTTGAAGTTAGCATAGCCCCCCTGGCTGGGGAATCAGACATTTTTGACGAGCACTGTACCAAATAAAACCGCCGGTTCGGTTAACCTAACCTGACCCCTTGGCAGCGGAAACGCACGTCCACTCTCCTTCCTACATGAAGGGGCGGTACTACGCTAGGTTAAGCCTTTCTACGTTATCACTCAAAGCTCAGAAGATTATGTACGCGTTTACAAAACTGCTACTTGACACAGTAAAACTGTCATTACTTCCGACTGGGCCACAGCCTAAGTGGCCCCTCAAATGTCACTAGGATTTGATGCGCCGTAGTTTGACGAAGAAAAATGGTCCAAGCACGCAGTTGAGACACTGCGGGGCGAATTGCTTGTGCTTTTCCCCAACTCAGCAGGTCAACCGCCCCCCCCCCCCCTATAAGCAACAGGTTCAGTTTCGACTTATCTATCCCATCTAGAGTAAAGTCATAAAACGTTAGCATTGTATTTCTGGGGCTTTGGCTCCGGGTCTGCACTCCTGCCTTTCTTTTTCTTTCCCATCAGAATTCCACGAGGTGCAATCCTGTGCCACCATGCAACTTACGTCGTTCTAGACTTTAAGTCCAGTCAGGTGACCGCAAGAATTCCCACAAACCATTGTTGGTGTCATGGCTGGTCAAGCTGCTCTGAACAAGCTCTTTTGTTTCCCCTACTCCTTTTTTTGGGGGGCTTACGATCTTCCCTAAAACGTCCAGAGACACTGCGCGCTCCGGTCTGCACTCGACTGCTCGCACTTTTTTCAGTTTCGCTCTTTCTGTCCGTCCCTCCCCCTTTACAAGCCGTGTCCCTCGATTATTTGTGGCTGTAGAACTCGAAAACCCTTTTGCAAGGGTGTGTATTACCGTGTTTGCTCCGAAGATGGGAATCTTTGGCCTTTTACCGAAGTTCCTTCACTGTCTTTTCTACAGATAAGCTCAGCAAAAATTAGGACTGTTTACAAGTCCAGTATCCAGACGTGAAATTGTACCCGGTTTGGGCTCCCCGGATTTCGCGCCACTGTTGGCACTAGTTCAGCAACCAGCACACGGAAAATGTAATAAAAAGTGAGGAAGTCCGCCTCGCCAACTTTGATAGAAGGCACGGAGCACTGAAAACCACTTTACCGGCTCGATATTGCTAGACAATTCCGTTGGGTTTCATATTACACTACTGCATTATTCCGCTAGCTCAGTATAGATAAAATGGTTATTTTTCATTGGCACACAAAAAATAAGCCAAGACGCGATATCGTTCTGTTTCAATGAACCTGTTACCAGTGATTGAACACGATTTATTTGCACTGATTAATGGACCGCGAAAGATCGAAAGAAAATATTGCCAAAATGCACACATTTTTTATTCGTTTTTATTCTGTTTTATTTTTTTGGTTAAGCCAACGCATTGCCAGTTAATTTAACGTTGAACTTATTTTAATATCTTATCAGGGATAGAGTACATGACCTTTCTGTTTACGTGCGCCATTATTTAAAGCTCGTTGAGGATTCAGGGCACCGAAACTCGTGTGTTTTTCGCAATCTGGTGGCGCAGCCCACACATGACCTTCTTGATTTTAACTATGCATTCTATAGTTGTTGATTACTTAAGCATTCCTATAACGTATACAGCCCTTTCACTTTTCAACTCTCTTTTGGAAAAACGACCGCGGTGTTATCTTCTCGAATGTCATATTCACATATTGCATGTAGTACAGCTTGGATAATAGAATATTCTTGAAAAGGGAAGGACTTACGTGCTCTGCAGAGATTAACCAACTCCAACTCAGGCATACGAGGATTAAAAATCTGCAATAAAAACGAAAAAAGGGATTAGTGAAACTGGCTACGTTTCTTTCCTTCATGCAATATACATACATACATTTAAACGTATTCACAAATGGATTCATAAGAGTTACAAAAGTAAATTGTTTTTAGCGATTTATTGGATAGGAAGGATTTTATGTTGTATTTTTTAATCGACGCCAGTTGTCTGACGCCTTGCGCCTGTTGTCCGATTCTTTGTCACGTTCCCTCATACATTAATTACTTAGTATACTTATAAACATGTCACCAGTGAGGAACATTTATGAAGTAAAAGAATTCAAAGATCGTGAAAGACAACGCGTAGAATTCATGAGACGCTAGCTAAGACTATGAGCCAAATCGGCTGCGAATTCCTTCTTAGCAATCAATTTTTGCTGTTCTAGTCCCGCTTTTACATTTCACCTTTTATTCTTATTATTATTATTTTCCTTCGACGAATATGGCGCACGAATCGAATAACTTGACGAATATTCTGTTCAACAATTTATTGCTGATTAAATCGAAAATGTACCAGATATTTTTACTTATAAATGGTTGTCGATTCTAGGAAAGCTCCGACTCTTCCATTAAAAAGAAAAACACTTTTATGTTCTGCACTACACGGTTCATAAAACTAAATGAGACACAAGCAGTTTGCTCTGGAATTCGCTGTTGACGAAACTGTTACTGTTGGCAGTTAAATAGACTCTTCCCAAGTGATAACTGCAACCCAGTTACTATTCCTCGACTCTACGTCATTAACCATCGTTTACCGATCCTTTATCCTCAATATTGTCTTTCCGGTTCATTATACGCTTGTTCTTTATTCTGACGTGTTTTGGTTTTCCCTTGAAATTTCTTTACCTTTTTTTAGTTAACCCGTACAGTTCATATGTTCTCATTGTTTACATTATTGACGTAACCCAGAAGACTCCCAGATGGCTTTCGTCACTTAAGTCGATTGTCATGTCAAACAGGCGCACGCCTTCGCCCTAAAATAGGAACTCCCACGTTTATGGGGGTTAAACAATTTATTATAGGCCTCAAACAGGCGTCCTGGCGGTGTTTCAACCGCCGAACCCTTTGCGGGCGACATGGGAAGCAAAGATATACTTTTTCTCTCCCTTTTTTCCCTGGGGTGAGGGATCGGTGACGTTTTGCGTGAAAAACCTTTAAAAATACCCACGTATATATATTGAGAACCTAAAAACGAAGAGAGCGGAAAAGACTAGTCACTTTGGTTTCTTTAATAACGTCTAGGATTGCATAGTTAACTACCCTTTCCCTACGCCACGCGATCCTGTACCAAATTAGTTTGTATATAGCGTTTTGACTTTAATAGATGCGCTAGTCTCGCGTGTTGTCTAAAGTCAGCCAAAGGAATGTTCGATTTGCTCTGCTGCTGCTCTACACGTTAAATATGAGGGAAAATGATGACACCTCGCACCAACCGGCCGATTCAATATTTTTCCAAAATTTCCGTTACATTTAGGGGATGGGACCACCCGTTGGGTCCCCAAGCGGGGAGGAACATTCTTTTCAACGAAAATTTCACTCTCCAAGCTCCTTCCGATCCATCCAATCTATAGAACTAGTGACGTAATGCCGGTATCGCCTATCAGGTGCTGAAGGCTTTCTCTGGGGACAGCGCGGCAAAATATGGCTAACGCTCGCACCGTCATTATTGGTATAGTGAGATGCGTTTTCTAGTTAAGCAATCCACACGTGTTGACACACATGCTTCATAAACGATGAATTGGCACTTATTTCCGTTCTGCGTAGCCACTTGGGTTGTTTCTACACCACAGAGTACATAACCATTTTTTTTACCAGCACAAAAGATGTCAAAAACGCGTCAAACATGTCCCTATAAACCAACGGCGTATTAGAATGCACTGTACAGTGCGAATTTCTTTGTACAGTTTCCCCTTAATTTTTAAAACAATCTCTAACCTAGACACTAGTGTCATCCTACACTTCCCTCGCATAAGCCCACGCACCTGATAAAAACGGTCTTCGGGAGTGTTTGGTGAGTCAATATTGCAACAACAACAACCAAACGTCCTCTCGCCACGGGAAACTTGTTAGATCAAGTTTTACGTGTTCTCCTTGGCAAATGTATGCAGCTGAACCAAACAATATACATTGGCAGTTTCACGGACTAGTTCAGCAACAGCACAGAAAAAGTGAGCGGTTTGCATGTCCGATGAACTGGCTGGGTGCGTGTAAGTTACCACCGCACCTGAAACAGTCATCACGACGCAACATACTTCATACATGCTCTTATCGTTATTCCCCAGTCGCTTTGATGCGAACAAAAGCCTTTTAACAAGGGCTCTCGTAGAAAAAGTGGCTACTTTCTTTTTTATCTACATATGTTTTTTTCTATTTGTTGTATTTCTTTCTTATTTTATATTTGCTTTTAATATGAAAATTTTCAAACAAATATGGACCAGAAGGAAAGTTGGTGTATGTCCTTCCCATATCCAGCACTTGCCAACATGGTCCGATTTTGCAATGGCCGAAGTCTTACATCCCCCACCCCGTGTTAAAGCTTACATGCTATTAAATTTACATATCGTGGGCGCTTGAAACGAAATGGCTTCAGCACAGCGCAAAAAAATATCTAACGATTTTTGCACCCTAGGAGGCATGAATTATGGCTACTCGTGTGTTATTGAAGCTAGTTCACTGTAAATTTCCAACTGCCAGAACCTTTTGCGGCTTTTCAAATGCAGTCGCCCGTACAGTCAAGAATATCTCTGTTTTTTCATCTCCATTTTCTTTTTGGGTAACTCCTCGTTGAAGTGAATTTTCTTCAAGCTTCAAGACCTTGAAGCGCTAGCGTGTAGGCATGCAGACGAAGGATGCATTTGGGTGGGGGGGAAAGGGCTATTTTTTTTTCTTGGTGACTCCCTTATCCCCAGCTTCCCAACGCACTTGTACGTAAAAACACACGCCAAACAAAAGAAAAGTCTAAGAAAAGAACAACGACTGTTCAAGTTAGGGAATCGAGTTACGCGGCACTAAAAGAGTCATTTTTAGCATCACTAGAAGCAAAGAAGTTGAACGATGTCCTTGGTTGATTACACAGGCTTTTCGCCTTTCTCACTTTGACTATTCAACTTGTCTTGGTTCTAACTGATGCCACATTGTATATAATACGCAACCGTGTGCAGACACAGTCGCTGAGAGGTGATGTTCGTTTTATTGCACATCGTAAATTCCCTACAAAGGTTCAGAAAAAGGCTCTTCACTTTCAGGTTCATCATTCCTTAAGTCCACACTCCCGATTTGCATGATTGCGTGTCTTGTATAGCCGAACGAAACTGCACGTTAAATCCCTGCATCCCTACAAGTTACTCCGCAGGGTGCTCGATGATTATTGACCATTATTTTATTATACCGTCAATTACATTAGGAGAAAAACCGTCCATCAAAGTGTCTCTTGCCGCCAAAAAAAGAGAAAACTTTTTTTTTTAAAAAAAGAGATTTTATTATACATACAACTAAAAAAACGACCCAGTCAGCACCTCTCTGCGTGGCGTCCCAATGAAATGTGTTGAACAAAGCTGGGAAAGTGCAGAGCTGCAGATGCATGAGAGAGAAGTATAAATGAAGTCACACACGATAAGGTGATCCGTATCTGCAACGCCAAGGCAAATGTCGACAAGCGTCTCGATTAAGGTGTCTTATATACCCGAGACGTGTATAAGACACCAGCCTTGTCTACAAATTAAGATAACGTGACACTTGATGGGAAGAGATGACATAAGAGCCTTGGACACGATTTACCAGCGAGGGCAGGCTAGTGTAATAAAAATGTCTATAAAACAATGTCTTTTTACAATACGAAGAGTGCAAGAAAATAAAACGAAGCCGAGACAAAGTTGGATCAGGGTGTCCAAGATTTGTGTACCATTTCTTACACCGATATAAATTCTATCAACTTCTCCAGATCATTGAAAAATGTTCTCTTAAAAAAAGCGGTCGAAAAATCTTAAATTTCAGGAAATTTTCTTCTGTTGCAAGTGATCTTTTGAACTTTTATTCAACTAACGAGGTTTATTGTGGCCCAGGGCCACGGGAAGGGAAGATTCTTCACAAATCATCTTTTATACGTTATTTCCCAAAGCACAGTAGGTGTTAAATTCAAATCTCATAATGAAAATTCCTTAGGCTTCCAGACGATTGTTAAAAATCCTGAGTCGAAAAGCTTAAAAAGCACGAGCATTTGTCTATAAATACAGGGTCCTGTTACAAAAATACTAAGTAGATACAGGGTATGTATGCAGGGTCCTGTTACAAAAATTCCAAGTAGGGCCAACAATGAGAAACTAAGGTAGAAATTTAAAGTGAGCGAATTTTGCGATGATTTAGGAAGAAATTGGTTGAACGAAATTCTTCGCCCAGAAGGTGGAATCGAACCACTCTGACGCTAATCAGCTACAGGTTTGAAGCCTGCACCCCGGACCACCGAAGTTCATCTGGGCATATGTATTCTTCACAGGAAACGTTACATATCCGGCGCGCTTTATATCACGATGGCCGCTTATTACGAAAAATAGTTGATTTTTCTCTTTAAAAATTGATTTTCTGCATTTTCTCAAAATTCCAGGTGCAATGGGTTAAGAATAGTGCAACCAACTTTACTACTGCCTCTGACAGTCATTCGGACTCATGGTCCGCTAAGGCTGAGCATTTAAAGTACTCTCAGTGCGAGAAGGGTCGAAACGGTCACTACACTATGGGAGTAATGTAATTCACTGAAACATGTACCATAAACTAAGAATGTACAGTCTCAGAGTGCTGTTCAGCAACAGCAAGTACGTAAATACTGTCTTCGGGATTTATAGTTATGTATGCTGATATCAGAGGCACTTCCCATGCACAATCTGAGCCATGTTCTTCTTTTCTTACATATTAAGTACTGTATCCGATTTCCTTCTTCAACGAGCAACAGTGCACCGCAAATCGGTTACAATGTCACACCTCTGTCGCACTGAAGTGGACACCCGCAGCGTGCACGTCTGAGTTGCTCTTTTTTCGCTGATATTTTAGGAATCATGTATGGGCCAGTCCGAAGCTTAATCGAGCAGGCGATCTCCCACCTACCAGCGAAAAATCTAGGCGTGTTTCTGGAATGTTTTTCCAACGTGAATCATGCATTTAAAAGCAACTACACTAGCTCCGCATGCATGACATCATAGTGTCTGCGAATTGTTGGTTTTGGAACGGGAACTAGTTCTCGGTAATAAGCCTAGACACAAAGATGTCAATTTTTTCTCTCTACTCAACAAATCGGAAGAATTATTGCTCTAACGTTGTTTTTGTTTAAGACGGAGACAGGACTGCGTTAATTAAGCTCAACCAGCTGTAACCTCCATACGAACTGTTGTTTTTTCTGCAGACTAAAACATTTCTTCTAATTACGTTCGATTCTAACAGCATTCTATGGCGCCATACTACATTTCAACAGCAAGACAGTAGAAAAAGGTCTGGGGTCTTCTCAAATGACAACCATTGCTTGCGTTGGCATCAAATTAAATTACGCATTTTTTACGTCTTCTATTCAATAGAAGAAGCCTTGAACAAAAAATAGAATGTGAAGAACAGAAGAACAGTTTCCGAGTGAATCACTATCCTACTACTGGAAGCTCACGCGCACTGAAGAGGTGATAAAAAAAATTCCAAGCATTTTTTTTTCTTGTCTTCCAGTCCCGTGGAAAAGAAAAGTTTCCCCTTTGCTCGTTAAGTGTTGACTTAGCAATGCCACATTTAAATGGTGAGTTGAAGAAGAAGCCATGCGTAGAGCATAGTAATGAGACAGAACTTAAGAAAAAAAAAGACCTTTTCTTTTATGACACCAACTATTAATCCTGGCACTCTTCAATGAATGGTTACAGAGAACAGTGAAAAGGGAAGTGGGGAAATTTTACTAGGAACCTTTGGCTGAGAACCAACTGGGTTAGTGCTTCGAAGGCAAATTCCCTTTTTCTTAATGCAATATTTCAATTTCGTTTTCAACCAACGGTAAATCCTCATATTCCAACACGCATAATATTCTTCATATAAATCCCCATTTTGTAACGCCTTTCTGATCCTTTTCCGCCTTTCAGAATTCTCACTTTTTTACAATATGCAACGATCTGAAATCAATGTAACCTTCACGGGGGGTTTATCTCGATTTTTACGTCTTCTCAAGGCGGAAAAAAATCCGTAAACCCTTTTGTAGACAAAATAAAAAGGAACTTCTTCAAGCGTTCACATCATTATGTGGCGAAAGGAACTTTTGAAAATCCTTTTGGCAGCTTCCTTTGCTTAGGATTATTTGCTGACGTGACGTTTCGCAACGATTAAGCCTTCTTGGTCCGTTATAGGCCCCGATATACCAGACTTTTTGGGTGTGTGGCCAAACTTGATGGATAAAGTAGTAGAACAGTACTTTGTAATACTAGATTCATACTAGAAGCCAAACAACTCGGCAATTTTAACCCACTCGTGAACGTCGATTTTTTATTGAATATTTGAAGCTAACCTAGTTTTTTTGTCCTCGAAGTTATCCTAGGTTTTCGCCCTGAAAGTTACCTGTGAAACTCCTCTCGTTCACAAATTTTTAACCCTCGAGTTTGCTCACGTTCACACTGCTTTCTTACTGTGGACAAATATTACATACTTATAAATGTCTCAACTTAAGAAATACTAAGAACGTCAGTAAAATCCAAATGTCCGTACACCTGAGTGACAAGGTTTAAACTTTCACTAATTACCGTTTGATTACGGAGGTTTCATTGCTAAAGTCCAATACAGTAATTTCTTGTCATAGATGGGTTATCCTCCAACAAAAACTCCCCCATGCGTCACCCTCACCCTGAAAATGGGGTAACCCAGACTGTTACTCTAGTTTATGCACGGTAGATAGCTTAACCATGGTTCCCTTTCCTGCGTTCACATTTCCAGGGTAACACGGAAGTGCCTCTTTACCGCGGGTTAAAATTACCCCAGTAAAGTCACGCAGTGTGAACTCTGCACTACATTAAGATTCACAGTCAAAGTATCAACACGCCCCCGAATGCCCCTGATTTACGGTACTCGACGGAAAATCCCTTTTTCCGCTGCGTCTCATGGCACAGGCGTACGCCACAATAACTGCCCCCGCTGACAGACGGAATGCTGCGGGTTGATACAAGGGTTAAACGTGTCTGTGTGTGTGCCATAGACCTAGAGACGAGTTGTGGGGTTTTTTGTTTTGCTTTTCATCCCTATCGCTCAACATTTGGGTGCTTCCAGCTTTACCCCTACTCCAAGTGCTGGCATTTACCCTGGGTTTTCCAACCCTGGTTTTTCTGCCAAACTTCCATGCTATGAATATCCTAGACGCAAGTCTTCAAGTGTAGGCTGCTATACAATGCCAGTAGACCAAAAGATGGGGACACGCTTTAACTTCTGTGCTTAGGCTTTTGTGTCCCTTTCTGCCCAATCAGCTCCTGGCACTCCAGGTTTCTTTTTGCCAAAAGAAAAAATCGGCGTCTCCCATAGGCAACCTGTCTCAAGGCCAGCTAATTACTGGCCGATAAAGACCCCCCTGCTTCAAACCCTGAGCTTTTCATATCGTGCAAGTAGGGTTTTTAATGACAGTTCCCCTTTTTGCAGTTGTAGGACTTCCTTCTCCCGTCAACTGCCATTCAGCGTGTCTCACGCATAGGCCAAAAGCGCGCTGCCTCCGGTAACTTTGTACGGGTGGGAATCTCACTCCCAGTAAACGAACGCTCCGGCTTTGCGTGCTGCGCTGGGGGACTCGTAAGCCCCGGCGTCCTCACAGCAGACGGAGCAAACGTTCGCTTTTGCGGTCAGGCGAAAGGGATTTTATGACAACCATACAGATCAAAATATGGGTAGGGTTTGAGGGCCGATTCGGAGCGCTCAAGGAGGAAACACGCGCATATAAAAGCCCGATGTGTGGCTTTTCTAATTGAAATTCTAGGCAGGCCCTAGTTCACATACCAACGTGATTTTCTTAAACATTTTTTAAGCTGGCGTGCTTATCAAGGCCGGAGATGAAGTTAGACTCCGCCATTTCCCCCGTCATATTTTTCCCTAATTTTGTAAAACAACCTAAGCCTCTGAAAACACGAAACTCTCCCATACCAACACACAACACACTTACACAATCTTAAGTGGATATTAGGTATACCGAAAGGAATTTTCAACGGAGGAAAAAAAATAAGGAAAGGAACACTTACGGGCTAATACTTCTATACAACAGCAGTACCCAAAGGATTTTCGTCTTTTTATTTTTCGTGGCTGTATTGTATGGGCAAAAGACGTGTATGGTTAGTAAACTGAGAACTAAGGCTAGCCGTGAAATCGTAAGGGGGCTCATTTTACAAGCAGTAATTTTAGATTGCAACACATAATGCTAGCTCTCCTTTGGAGGTGTCTGATGAACCTTAGAATTCATAAAAAAGACGTATTTTTTTCTCCTCTTAGAAGTAAAAAGGAAAAGTAAAGGCGTTACGTAACATAGAGCCTATAGGCCTCGTCTGAAAATAAGGATTGAAAGACACGTCTTCTCTCCTCCGTGATCAATGAGGTCGGAAGGGGGAGGGAAAGCGATAGCGATGAGCTTCCGCTCTCATCTCTGGTGATGATACAGTAAACAGCAAGTGTGAAACGGGCACTTCCCGGTGGTGAAAACCAGAAATGCTTGCAGGAAAACTTAGCGAACGCTTTTTCCCAAAAGCATTTCCACAAGACTAGAATGTCGCCTTTTTTGTCTTCGGAATTTCGAACATGAGAACAGCTGGGAAGGAGCATTCCCGTGAATAGTGGCTCTGGCGAAAACGAAAACTCTTTGGGGGTTCGTAATATTTGCAATTCCCATTTCTCGCTTCAAAAGAAAAGAAATCCTTAAGCACAAAACTAGTCCCCCCAAAAGGACCTCACAGATGCTGGCGGAAACGCTGGGCCGAATCAACGTTTGAAATCGGAAACGCCGTAGTAGTAATAGTCAAGCTAGGCTAATACCGCCTAATGTCCGTGCCGTAAGCCCTTACCACGTGTGTTTCAAGCTAAGTAAGGAAAAAGGGGGGAGCTTACCGTGTTTCCAACGCCCGATATCTTTTTCGCATTCCTTCCACCCCTTATAAGTGATTATCTTTGACTAGGCTAGCTAGGTTTCTCCCCGTAAATTAGTCTCAAATCTTCACTCAACTCCGCTGATGCGACCCTCCAGCAGAGGAAGACAGCTGGTCAGCTGTCGGGGGCTAAAATGGCGTAAAAACCGGGATATTATTTTGGGGTGGGAAGGAAGAGAATTACAGGGAGGTATTAAAGCACTGCTCATGCCTCTTTTTTGTAGTCATCTTTTTTTTCTTTCTTTGCTATATAGAATAAAAGTGGTACACGCTGTACAGTACGCCATGCCTCTCCCTTTTTCTCTTCTCCGATTCTCCAAAATGAACGATATCACGCCACGCAGTCTTCCTGTCTGAGCAGCCATTCACAAAATTTACCACGATTTTTGTTTCATGGTTTCATGCATGCACCCGACCAATGCTGCTCGTACTTTTTGCACAAAAACACACCCCCCCTCCAAGAAAAAAAAAGCCAACCCACCTTCTTTTCCCCAAAAAGTCGCTGTCCCTTTTTTTGCTTTCCAAAGTACCGACATACCATGCCGCTTCCAAAGATTCTTCTCTGGCCTGTTCTGTTTCAACTTACACGGCACAAGGGTCCTCAAGTTTTCTATCAAGGTAGCAATTTGTCCTCTAAGACTTCCCCCTACCTTTCCCCTTCCTTTTAAAAGGGGTTCCACTTGGGTTATGCCCCTTTCCGTAGGTCTGGCAACACAATCGTCCGCTTTTATACCAACATTCTTGAATAGGTACACCTTGCAAGGTCACGTCTAATTGTAACGAATAGACACCAGGGCGACATATCATGACATCGGTAGCATAGAACCGCCCTTTAACTTGCAGAAAGGGAAAAGATCTTTGAATATGGTTCAAGGACTTGCTAGAGCAGTCTGATGACCGCACCAGTGCATGCACTGACCACCCTTAGTGCAGATTTTTGCACGTAAAACATAGGGAGTGTGTTCCACTGCAGAGTTAGTGCACAGGAAAATGGGTATGAGACCAAAAGCACTTGCATGTAAAGCACAGATCACGTTAAAAAAAAATGGATAAAAGCCTTGAAGCCCTCTGCCGAGCTTGAAATCACGATTGTCGTATAAACGTGCGGGGCAAAAAGACCTACACGTTGGGCTTATCTTTACGTTGCGGTGGTGGTCCTTTCTAGAGCGGAGCCGCCATGGGTTCCACAAGTGTCTTGTCTACCCAGAGCAAGAGGAGAAAAAAATTGGAAACCTGTAACCTAAACCAAACGACACGATTCCTTGGGAGGTATCACAGGTATCTTTGGGCTACACAGGCTATCTTTTCATAATAGCGAACCCTCTGGAAAATGTCGTACGATCAAAAGGAAAAGGTTCTTACGTCGTCATTATTTCATGGACAAGGTCTTTCCATTGACTCCGGGCTTTATAGACCTCGTTTCCATTCCAAAGTCCGAGAACATCGCCACACACACCAGCGATCCATGCTAAATTTCTCATTGACCATTCTCAATGAGAAAATAATTGACCACTGTCAATGAGAAATTAACCCTGGCGCCATTTAAGCTCAGACTAGCCTGGGTTCGGCAGATTAAACGAATGCACGAAACTAAGTAAAGTGTAGTACAGTAGTAGAAAGCCCCTTGACTTATTTTCCGCTGGTGTACTTTCGATTTTTGTATCCCATAAATGGCTCTTGAAAATTCCTTAAAGCCCCTTCTTAGTAAACGCCATGTGACACCTACTCAATAGGACCGTTTAGCCCCTAGCGAATGTATGAGAGTTTGGCCGGGGTTTTGTAGGGGGGAGAAAGACAATAAATGATCATTTTTGGAAAAATGCCTTAAGATTTCTGCAAGATAAATCCAACCGGCCGGGCGCCGGCCTACGGAGCAGCGCGACAAGTCAAAGGTAAGACGGATGAATGAAAACGGCAACTTACCTTCCGTGGAGCCAAGTTCCCATCATATGGCTTCACTGGATGGTTTTAAAACAACTAGTTGCAGTAATAGCGATCACTTTATTCCAACCCCAAAGCCGCTCAATCAAAGTGTTGGGGGAGGGTTACAAGCCTGCCCGGTTTTTCTTCCAAGTCCAACGTTTGTTCCAAGAAACGCACGTGCTCACATGAATGTCTTTCACTTGTTAAATGCGGAGCACTGTACTCAACCGTAGTCAGTGACTTACTAAGTTGGATCGTCAATTGTGGAGTAGGTCTGGATGAAGCCTGAAGCCCGAAGGTTCCGACTCCTTCCACTAACGAGACAAGGGAGAAGACTACTAGCTTTTCAACCATGTAACAGGCATTTGAACGTCAAGAGCGAGGCAGCAGGACAAGAAGAGCGAAGAATCCCCTCACTTACAAGAGAGCAGTTCCTACACCCTTCCGTGTTTCCACAAGCAGGGTTCGACTACTGAGGCGGAGCTCTCCCTAAACGAAGCCGTCCAAACCCCGCAAATTTTTGCCAGAGAAATTCTTTAGAAAATAGCGAAAGTGATGAGGTGCCACTTATTCGCCAGTCCTTTTACCCTCATTTTGCGGAATTCACTTTCCTTTTAAACTTGGGGGGAACAATCTTCACCTTACTTGTTACGCCCTATTGTGTCTGCGTCCAAAGAATTATGGGCCGGGCGGCCCTTTTTTTGGTAGTGAAATGTGAACTCGAGCGAGAACTTTGACCTGAGCTCTTTTCTTTAAAAGTGAGAGAAGACGCGTAAATCAATCCGAGTTTGGACTACATTTAGCCAAATTTAGTACAAAAGCGTGTCTAAACGACTGAAAAGGGCAGAACGATGCCGTAGATCGTTTTTGAATGACAGGGAAGAAAGGAAAGGGCGTAGGAACAGTGACATTCGATGTCATTAGCTTATCGCACTCATTCGTCGAAGCTGGCCTGGGTTTTGGTGTATACCATCTTCCCAAGGCGGACACATAAGGAATTCAGCTTTTCATTCATCCCCCCGCAGTTTTAAGGGACATGTTCTTGTATGTATTGTAGTGGGTTGACAAGTACAGATTTTACTGTCGCGAAACCTATGCGAAAATGTGTCCCGTTGCCTACGCATCCTTTGACAATTTCTAAGGGACAGCACGTTAAGATTTACGGATGTGGACGACGTGAGGATCCGACGACCAATGTTTTGGCGCGAATAAGATTTGCTTTTTTTATGGAAGTCGAGAGAAGTTATTCAAGTGCCAGACGTGCAAAAAAATACGAATGGACACGAGAAGGGAAGTAGAAACCCCCAAGGAAAGAATAAGAAGATCCGAGTTAGTCACGTTTAGAGTTTTGCTATGATTCATGCACCAAAGGGGCAACCCCATAATTGCTATGCATGAGCGACCTGCAAACATGTTTTCTTCGTCTTAATAGAAGATTTGACAGCTAGTCTAGGCCATTGAGTTTCTTTCATTGTATTCTTGGAGCAGTCATATATTTCTTATGAATAATGAGGGTAATGGTATTTAGATTTGAAGAGTGAGAAGTGTGTAAAATCTTAGACGGGAAGTTGGTGCGATTTTTGGACCTCGGTGAAGCTTCGGGATAAACGTACATTTTTGTGGAGACTCGTTTGAAACTTTGGCAGGCTCAGCCCATTAACTTTTATCGGAGAGCAGCATCCCGGATTTTTTGGTCAGAGCGAGACATTATCGGCAAGTTTCCGTCCGTGCTTTTAGGTCGTGAGAAAATCTATGCCATGATGTCATAGGCAGTTTAGGATTGCGCTGAAACAGCCTGGGGAGATGCGAAGCGTAAATATCATGAAAAGTCTCAAATTGCACTGCCAGTTACGAGATTTTTCGCACGATGGGAAAAGGGAAATCCTGTGGTACTGTACTGAGGGACACGAGGGGGATTGTGGCTTCCTTTAGTCCCAAATTTATGAAACAATTATTTAATAAATGTTGAGGCTTTTAACAAGCTTTTAACTCAGTGAACCGTAATAATACCTTGAATATACTTTGTCGATTCATTCTTTCATAACTAATCGTTATTCCGTATTCGCGTATGAAACGGTTTCTGGTTTAATTTTCTCTTTCCACGCTAGACGCCATCTAGTGAAAACAAACATAAGCTGAACTACAAACGAACAGGAAACGACGTCCCAACTTTCGCCAATTCAGTAGAACGCCCTTTCTCGTACCAAATATTTGGAATTAACAAGTTAAGTAACTTCGGATTACAGGTGAGTGAGAGTTAAACTTGATTATAATTGTTTAATTTAGTTGTTTGGCTCTTCCTTTAGGTTACAAGGCGTTCTGTTCATTGCTTTTCGTTGGCATAATTCGTCACTTTGTTCTGCTCGTCATGGCTGCCATGAAGCTACGTTCCTGCGCCAGTGGTACGTTACAGAACGGCCGAGTTTCTCTTCGTCCAACGCCAACTGGTACGCGGCTAATTACGTATAGGTTTAATGAACAGATTAATGCCAAGCCTACCATTGTTCTCAAGAACCACCCGCCCTCATCTGTATACAACCAGAGGGGCATAAAACGCTCCTCCGAAAGTGGCGACGATGATTCCTTCATTAGCCATTCACCCATGAGCGAAGATTTGGAAGAATTTAACGCGTACGCTGGTCAATCCATGTCTAAGAATGCCATCCTAGCACGCGAAAATCGTCAAAAAAAGAAACGGTACATAAACTCCTTGGAAAGTACTGTCCGAGCCACGAAGGAAGAAAACGCTCAGCTAAAAGCAAAGATTAAAGACAAAGATTCCATGATTGCGGCATTAGAGAATGAAGTGTTCTACCTTAAGAGTGTCCTAGCCAATGTTGGGGAAGTATCAAAGCTACTCCGAGTTTTACGGGTCAATGGTAATGTTTTGTCCACCTCTTTAAAATCGCCCACGAAGACCCCTTCAACCTCAGTTGACTCTTTAGCTATTCCTCGCCCTGCCAAGAAACTTAAGTTACAACCGAACCCAGAACCAGTGGAAGCTAAACCAAGTAAAGATGACAAAAATGACGTGTTGTTGGACATACTTGACACCCTTTTTCCAGAAACGCTCGCAGCTGACCAGGAACCGAACTGGTTGTCTCATCCGTTTCCAGAAATGCACCACATGGACGATCCATCGCTCGATTTGCTACAAGACTTCAACCACACCGATCTCGACAGCTTGGAAGCTTCTACGGATGCCATTGAAGAATTGACTCCCGCCCTACCTTTCGATGAGACCCTCCCCAAAGCTGGAATTTGTTTGCACGTTTGCAACAGCCGCGTTTCCTTGGAGTTTTGCGCATCGTGTTGCCAGAACGCACGCGACTCCTGGAACGCGCAAGATAACCAAGATCCACATTGATTGTTTGCGTCATGAACAGGGTCGGTAACTGCATTTGATTGCAGGCAAATGCTGTGCAGTTTCGTCGAATGATTATTGTCATTATTTATTTCCTTTTTCAGTGTGCCATTCTTTCCTGCGTAAACGAAGTCTCTGGCCTTCGACGCGACTGGCGATGTGCTGGGAGTTCTATTAGCGCTCTGAAATGTAGGTTTCCGTTGTACAGCTCTCATATATGTATTGTTAACCCCGTTGGCCCAAGTTTAATGCCTGCCATGCTAGAGCCTGCTTGAATAAGCGTTTGTGTTGAATTGGATTCACGGATATGCTTTTACTTTGCAGTACCACGCCGAGGGCCCCCATGAATTATTCCTCGGGGAGTTTGAAGGCAATCTTCATAACGTATTAGACGGTGGAGTATAGAACAAATGGTCTGTGCTTTTGTATGTATTTCTTCTCGTTTGAAAGTTAGACCGAACTAGGGCGAAATGAAATTCTCGTGAATTATGTCTCAGCTAGTTTCGTGAGCTTTCGGGTTACGTTGCTTGTTAAAGTTGTAAAGAACTATTAATGGCGGAAAAGTTTTTCTCTTTTTCAGGTTTATTTCCAGGCATCGTGGAAGAATTGGAAGCCTCTTCATAGTTTTGTTCTACTTTGCGTGTTAGAGTTAAATGGATCATGCGTTTAGTGTATTTTTCAGACCATTAATGTAATTGGCCTTCTAGCATGGCAGGAACTTGAATGTGATTGTCAATCTGGTATAATAAACTATAGCAATTTATGATTCATTTGTTGTGTGGTCTAAGGGTGCACAACTTGTCAAAGGTCCGTCGCAGTGTGGGCGGCGATTGCTCCACTTAAAACTATCGTCACGTCATGTAATCTTTTGACAATATGCAGAGGTAGTGAGAACAAGTTCCTTTATTCAACGGATATTCAACGAGTAGATGCATCCCAACTTTCGACGTAGTTTTCACTAGCAGAGTGCATGAGTGTCCATCACTGCGCGAGATCAGCAATTTCGCTGAACACAATGTTAATTCCCTACCACTGCCAGTGAGATATAAATGTGCTTATCGAAATATCGTACATTTCAAAACGAGAGGAAAGCGCCTACACGGCGGACTTGGCTTGTCAGGACCTAAGACGAAATAAAAATTACCTTCATTATTTAAAGATTGGTAATTTTCTTTAACTTTTTTTCTAGGACAACTGTATGTCTTAAGTTGAACCCTTGAAATTCTCACTAGCGTACTTGGGTTTCCAATTGAATTCGCTGCCTCCAATAGTCTCATGAATAGTTCCTTAAAGCGTTGGCAGGTGGCGTCAGAATCGAATTTGCCCTCTTTGTTTTCTCCCCTCTTCCCTTGTTTTACTCTAGTTTGAATTACGTTTAAATATTACCGCAGTGAGGCATTTGCAGAAGGCAGTGACTTGCGGGATTTAAATAACACAACAATATCAGACCGCTAGCAAATAACGATGGAAGATATTACCACCCTTTTGCTAGATATTGAAGGTACAACCACTTCGATTAGTTTTGTAAAAGTACGTGTTCTAATTTCTATTTCAAGCATTTCGTGTTAAATCTTATTTGTAATTTATTCTGATTTCGCAGGATGTTTTGTTCCCATATGCGAGGACAGCGCTAGAGACCTACCTCCACCAGCATTGGGGAGAAGCGGATCTAATTGAAGATATTGAACTCCTTAAAAAGCAAGTATGCGATGACACCGTCGTCGAACATGTGTCGTTTTTTGCAACTTTACGTTTCTCCCTTTACCTCAGGTGCAGCAAGATATTGAAGCCGGAATTGAAGGTGTGCCTGTCATCCTTTCGTGTGAACATGTCGACGACATTGTTCAAAGTATCATCACTAATGTCGAATGGCAAATGGACATGGATAGGAAAACAACCGCATTAAAGCAACTACAAGGTCACATATGGAGAGAAGGATACAAAACTGGTGCCCTGAAAGGCCAGTAAGTTACTAGTACATATCTTACATTAAAACTGACTTGTTAACTAATAAATCGAATATTTCAGTTTGTACCCTGATGTCTTGCCAGCATTGCGACAATGGGTTGACCAAGAGAAGAAAGTTTACATATATTCATCGGGAAGTGTGGAAGCGCAGAAACTCCTTTTCGGCTATTCTGTCAACGGAGATATTTTGCCAGTAAATCGTATTATAGTACTACTATTTTCCATTGTTCCATCAAATTTTTTATAACCTTATGTTAAACACTTGATGATTCTTAGTTATTGGCCGGACATTATGATACCAAAGTTGGTCCCAAGACGGAACAGTCCAGTTACGAGAAGATTGCATCCCTTATTGGTGAGCCTGCCGAAGCAATTTTGTTCCTAACGGATATTCCAAATGGTAAGTTTGTCTGTTGGTCGTCATATAGTCTGTAATTAATAATGCATTTTTATTATTGGTGTATCCAGAGGCTCGAGCGGCTCGTTCAGCAGGCCTGAAATCACGTTTAGTAATTCGGAAAGGTAATGCCCCGCTTACTGCCGAAGATGTAAGTAATTTCAACCCATTACGGTCATTTGCCGATTTATAATACGTTCGTTGTATGTAACACGGCATAATACATGATTGCCTTGGCTTGGACTAGACCAGTAACAGTACATGAAAACTAATGTTCTGTAGTAGTGTACAACGTCCAAAGGCAGTCAAAATTTACCTTTTACAAAATATACAACATTTAGTGCCCCGCACATATGGGGGCTTGAGCTTTTTCCATATATGTATCTATCATTTTATAGCCAGAAGACATTTGAGGTTATCTCATACCAAACTCAATAACAATATTTATTAAAAAAAAGGAGACAACAACTATCACGTGCCCACTAACATGTGCATTAAACTGTCCAAGTCATCTTCTTTCCGCCCAAAGTTCGAATGACTCCAGTCATTGGGGAAGGATTTGATGACTTCGTCAGCACTGATTGGCGTCAACTTCCAACTCGGGAAAGACATATCTAGCTCCTGAGCTAGGTCTCCGTGTAAAAACGAGTTGGAATCGCTTGTGACCGCTGCCGTATGGGACTGGAAACTCGTGTCCGTGTCATAGTCGCTGAAAACGGGATCAAAGTCTGAGGAAGTGGACAAACTGAGCACCGAACTCCAGTTTATCTCTTTGCTTTCCGCACCTAGGCCGGAATCCTCGTCCGAAGACCCACTACTGGCTATGGAAGAGTTTTTCGAGACGTGTTCATAACTGGTGACCTGCGTCTCCCACGAATCTTTGTAGGTCTGGTAGCTCTCCGTGTGACAGTAATTGGCGGGATTGGCCGTCAACTGTGACGGATAATGGCAGGAGCTAATGTCATTCAAGTTTACGTGCACCCCGTCCCGTTCCATCTCATCTTCTATGTGCCGCAAGGTATTGCAGATGAGTACGGACCGGTGTAAACTCGGGTCAGGGAATTGTCGGTACCGGTTAAGTTTCACCATCGACAGACTGAGGACTGACAGCCGCTGATGCCGATAGCACGGCCAGCTTCGCGACCAATCCCATTTGGTGTAGGTGGACGTCCAGCCGCATTTGCTACAGGTTTTCGCGCAGTTGCTCTCGGTGTTGGTTTGCCGCCAGGTCCGGCTGCCTAACTCTAAATAGGATTTGCCATTCTCTTCTCGACGGATGTTTTGACTATAGGACGAGTACCGGCAGGGGTTGTCGGGTTCATTGGGTCGCTGGTGATGGTGATGCCGCGCGATATGATGGTGACTACCTATCCGGTAGTGGTCATAGTCACCATTGTAATTACGGGCGTTGTTATTGTTGGCGTAAAAGTTCTCTCTTGGCGTGGGTTGGACGTAAGGACGTGGGCTGCTGCATACTCGCTCGTAACTTGATCCTTGGTCCAGAGTATAAGGAGGTACTGGAGTCAATGTCGTATAGCTGGCTTTATAAGTAGCACCATAATTGCTGTTTTGCGCGGCGCACGCGGTGAGATCGGCAGGCTGATAGTAATTGCCTGAGCAATTAGTCGTTTTGTTGTTCGCCCATTCAATGGGTTCGTAACCGGCGCTCACACCATTTTCTGGATTCTCAATCCCCACCCGAACAAGACAAGGTTGTTTAGCAAAACGGTGCTCAGTTTCGTCGTCTACGCCCTCCAGAGCTCGTTTGCCTGACGTTGCTTGAAGACCCATAATAGGTGCAGCCTAATAAAAAACATCGAATTTTTAGTTAACGTGTTCCTTTCGTCATCATGAACATTTATCCACCTTAATACTTAGAACTCACTACCCGAATCCTCACAAAAGTGACATCCTTTAAGTTATTGTACGGAAATTTACTTTATAGTAAGTAAGCACGTAATCGAAGTAGTCACCCAAATAATCCAAGCACGGCCCCTGGGTCAGTGCGCGTCTGCCCGTACCTGTTTCTAGAAAACCGTAGTCGCAACAAAAAAAGGAAATAAGTGGTACGGCACTGGGGATAATGCAAACTTGCCTATACCAATATTTTATGGATACTCCTTCCAAGTAGGAAACAAATGAAATTATACAAGACAGCTAAACTATCGGACAACAAAGCGGCACGTTTCATTGTTACTTGTCATTGCCTCATTGTCTTAGTACTTTATGTGGTATTGCATGATTATCGCGATTTTCCTCGCATTAAAGTTAAATGGAAGCCCAATGGGGGTGTGCGAGGTAACAGTTAGGGGGAAAAAAGAACTTTTCTTTCAAGGAAGGGAGGCAACCCAAATTGAGCTAAGGGGAGAGAAAGAAACAAGCCTTTGGAGAGCGCAAGGGGGGTAAGAAGCGAAAGAAAGCGGGGGATAGAAAATTGTATTCGCTAAGGGCTGTGAGAGCAGCAGTGTTGGGTAGGAGCGGAGGGGCAAAGAAGAGAGGAGAGACAGCAGGGCCAGACCAAGCGTTTGCGTAGGTTGCGACGCTGGCGACGGTCGCCTTGCCCGAGCTGGTTCGATCGACGTCTGACGTCATTTCCCGACGAACAAACAAGTCGTTGGCCCATTGGCGCACTCTTCCTTGCGCTTCAAGTTTCTCCGGGGCGGGTGAATCATATAAAATGAATTTCCCTCATCTTTTCTGATACGTCCGAAAACATTATTTCCTTTTGTCTCCATCTCTTGCACACACGCATAATTTCGCTGAAGACTTCTTTTTCCCCCTTGTGAATCTCAAAACTTTTTTTCATTCATCACGAAAATAAAAAGCAGCGCTTCGTCGCTATTACACGACAAGGCATTTAAGAACTAAGACTACGTTCCAAAAAATAAACTCCAAGGGGAAGACCCCAAAAAATAGAGGATTTTTTTTATATACGAAGACCTTTGCGCGCTCATTGCGATACTTTTTCAAGCGTTCCGCGCTTGTTACGGGCGTAGCAGCGTTTGCTGGCTTTGGTCGTGAGCTGTGGTATTCGCCCGAGGACGTAGCTTCTAGCTTAGCCTCGCTCTCGCACCACCGGCTTTACCGCGGTTTCTACCTGCAGGTGAATGTAAACCGCCCACCTTTTTCTTATCTCTCCTGAAACCTTCCAGTTTTTCCAGGTAGACTGTCGGAGGGTCGCAGGTAGACAGGATGCAAATGGGAAAACCGTGGCTTTACCTGGGAAGATGGGGAGTGAGGATTAGGGGGGGACTGCATAGCATAGCAAGTACAGTCTTGTTTCTCTCTTCTGGCTTTCTTGCCCTCCACTACGACCACCACCACCAGCAGACCCTCTCTTCCAAGCTTTTTCTACCTAGCTATGCACGTGCATGGCAATGGTAAGGAGGGGGAAGCAGGTAAGAGGACAAGAGCCTTGAATTTCGAGCCAACGGCGCTGGGGGAAACCACTTAGGGATTGCGAGGGACTTGTTTCCCATAGCGAAAGAAAATGGGACGGGTTCCTCTAGCCAAGTGCCCGTTCTAAAAGCCCCTTCTTGCTTTCCAAGAAAACTTAGCGTAACCTAAGCTCGAAAATTTTCGAACAAGTTTCCTCCAACGCTACGATAGAATCTTACGTCCCTTCCATCTTACCCTCCTTCACTGAAAATTAGCCCCCAAAAAAAGGGAAAAAAAAGAGAGAAATCGCTTGGATGCAGAATCTAACTGCGATTAAATGAATGGTCCGTAACCACTTTAAACGATTTATGTAGTGTTTATTATTGTCGGGAAGAGTGTAAAGATTAGTACCTAAGGGCACGCGAAAAAAGGGAAAAAGTGGGCGGATGTGTCAATATAAGTGCAAGGTGTTGCGTATAGGAAGTTCAAGGTTTCTTTTACGGGGCGCGGGGGGGATTAAGTGTTCACTTCATTGATAGACTAGAAGCCGCTACTAGAAAAAGGAGTATCAGTATCGCGAAGATAAACAAGGGGGAATCCTGCTGCGGTGGTTGCATTTTTTTATGAGGCAACACACCAACCCGACCTCTTTTATATTATGCGGCCCTAAACAAGCGTGACACGGGTAGTAATGGAATAATTAACTCGTTCTTTCAATTACCTGTCATAGTGCCAGTTGTTAAAATCCCGCCAAAGTAAGTTATACCGTATGCCAATATCGTGCGACTAAGCACCGCTCGTGTATTTTTCAGTGCTGGTAAGAGAATAGAGGCTTCCCCCAATTTGATTGCTTCATTGTTTTATGCTCATCAGTGGTAGTACCCCTTTGTAACTAGCGGGGTATTACACTCGAATTACGTGGCTTTAAACAAAGAGGAAACAATCAATGAAGTAATAAATTCGCCAAGTGCCATTCCTTACACCACCGAAAGGTGTAGGGAGTGACATTATCGTCGAAAACAGATTTTCGCGGCATCGCGATTTTCTTTTTTTTTCAGAAAAAGTTGCGGTCTTCCTGCTTCGTGAGGGCTTCCCATACGTAAGCTCGATTTTGCTTGTCGCTATATACAAAATCAGCCTTTTTATTTCTGAGTGAATATTGATTCAGTCTGAAGTTAAAATTGGCTAATGTATGAATCAGTGCAAATACAGTACATTCTAAGGTAAGCCGAGGCAGTTTAAAGGTACGGTAGCTTTCTAATTCGTCATTCTATCAAGAAATGTCGAGGAGGTGGGAGCTAAAAAAGAACGAAACATGTTGAGTAGTGGATTTGAAGCTGGGCAAAACCGAACGTGGTGTAAATAATCACGCGTTGTATCAACCGTAGTTTTCGCCATTTACATAAACGGCTGCCAAGACGCCACCGGTTGGTTCTAATTCCAAGCTAGTGCTAGTGCCCATAGTGGTGGAGTACAAGCAACGGTAAAGAGCTTGGTTCTTTCCCATAGCGACTCCCCCCCTTTGCGTTCGCATGCTATGCTACAGCTGGCAGTCTGCCTACGCTTTGCTAGTCATCCAAGGGGCTATTGTACTTGGGGGATTGGGAACTTGGGGCCCTAGCTTCGGTTGCTTTCAAAGGGATAGAATAAGAGTGCATGTTTCCGGCGTTGCTATAGCTACCAGGGAGGCGGCGTCTTTTCCAAACTGTCCGGCATGACTTTGAGCGCGCCTCATATGTCACATGTCAGCGCTAAGTTTGTCAACATTACGTACCGCAATTTTCTTACGCCGTTCAGACTGTGACAAAGTTATTAGCTTTGCGATTTTTTCTCGGGGGCAAAAATGCTTTCTTAAGCTATGGAACCTGGTGAAGAAAACGAAGTCGCGCTTTTTTCACTGTGTAGTGCATGTTCCCCGCTTAACTGATTTTTGAAACCCGTAAAAATTTGAAATAACGAAGTTTAATACAGGAAAAGTATAAGTACCAATGCGTGTAAAAGGTGATAGAGTAGATCATGACAACACTGAAGTCATGCAATAGAAGAAGGGGACTATTTACCTGGACAGTTTGCTTCATGATGGGTTCACCGTATTAAATAAGGTCCGACATATTCGGACTTGATTCACGTAAAGTTTTAAAATATAATGTTTTGGGTTCCGAATGAACGTTCGTCGTAGAGTGAACCTTTTCGTATAGGCTGACAACACCACACGAAGGGTTTCGGTTCACGATGTTTGCTGTGTACAGTCTTCGGACTCAGTACGTCACACTGAAACTGAACGGGCGACTTGGATGTTTCACTCGTTGTCTTCCAAGATGCAAAGTTTGTGATGATTGAAGATTTGAAACTTGCGACACGTTTGACGAACGCGGGCGCCGCACGCGGAGGTGGAGTTCGCCACGCTTTTAGTACAAGGGGTTGATAGGCGGTGCGGTCACCTCAACAGACGACGTGCGATTTTCCCAGCTGACGGACGTTCTCGTTTTGCTGGTTCTATGGGCTATGCTTCGTGTCTGTATGGCATCGACTGGGTACTGGCCCTGGCCAAAATACCTCAGTGGCACCGGAGCTGTGTGCCGTCCCTATCCAACCAGCCAACAGTCCCTTCGTTCCCTCTTACACACTCTCCTTCCCTCTCATTTCCCAACCCAGCATAGAGCGAAACTACGGCGGTGGAAAGCCCCGCAGCCCCGACAACAAGCGCTGTAGCCAAATAGCAGCGAATAGCTGTGCCCGTTTGCCCCCCTTTCCAACTTCTTGCCCGGCTTTGGGTAAAAGAGTCCCCTCCTCTTTCCCTCCCCGATCCCCATCCCCTCCCCCCCCCATTCCGGATCCGCCATGACTTGGAGCGACCCTAAACCGCCTCTCTCGCAACTGTCCTCCCTTACCGCCTGCTATTCCCTTCCCGTCTCTTCCAGTTTTCCTTCCCTGTATCCCACGTTCTCTTCATGACTTGGGTATTATACCCAACCCGCTTTGGGGATACAGCATAGCATAGTCGCAAGTCCGGGGGGCCACCATGATAACTGGCCTTGGCAACGTTGTTCGGCGTTGCTATATGTACTGCAAATTAGAGGAAAACTCGCTTGGGCCCGTAGACCTCTAGAGCCCAGACGAGTGACGAGCGCTTGATAAGGATTCGTTTCGTACGAACAAAAGCGAGAAAAATCGAAGGCAAGCGCGCTGCCGAACAGAATGAGGATGCGTAATATAAAAGACAAGCATTGCTGAACGCTCGAGTTCGTTCACCAGTGTTATATTCAAAGGGTACAAAAAATAATACACTCTGATGAAATGCGTTGTATATTCTTTTTATTTAAGTTGTTGTCCGCCGCATCCTATTGCATTGCGTTGAGTAAGCTGATGTCGGAGTTACTTACGTGGCGCTGCGGTCAATAGTAGTGTACCACGAAGAAGCGCATCGAACGTCCGCAACCTATTCGTGAAGTGAAGCGTAGCTGTCGACCAAGTTTTTGCGGATGTAGCGAAACGCGGGATTTTCGACTATTACGTCTTGACTTTCCATACCGTTAGTCATTGCATACCGGAAGCCTTTCTTTCCCGAGAAACCCGTAGAGGCTAGTCGGCGAAGTTTCTACCTCCTCGAACTCCCTCCGCTTCGCTCGTCGGTTCTGCGCCGCTCCTCATGTTTTAGTCGAAGAGCTCCGCTAACGCGTAGTGTGAACGGACTAAATTAGATTCTTACTGCAAGCGCCCCGAGTTCCCATTTTTCGGCGTTGTCAATTCAGAGCGCCAGACATGGGTAGACAGGGGAACCAAGCTTTCCTCTTTTCGTTCGTTCTTCGTTCTTATTTCGACCGCTATGCCTTTCCCGCTTCAACGAACGAAAACCCCTCCCCGTGCCGCTTTTCTTCTACCACCCATTCCCATTCCCAGTCCGCCCTTTCGCCTGTAATTTGGACCCGCCGGGTCGCACGGCGCATATCACGAAATGCGGGTAGATAAAGTGCGGGGAAGAAAAGGAGGAAAAGAGAGAGCTGGGCCCCAAACCGGGCTCTGCCAGGCAAAAGCAATGAACAACAGCCAAAGAGGGACGGGAAGCGAGGAGGGGGAAGGGGACGACAAGGGGACCGGGGGGGGGGGGGAAGCGAAGCCTGGGAAAAGTCTGCTTGCTTGCTTCGTCGGCCCGGGCAACTAACAACTTCGAGTTGGCAAGCAGGGAACGGGAAAGGAATCCGAATCCAATATGAAAATATCTCGTATAGACTGATGCATTGCATGTGTGCTTTCGACTCTTAGAGAAACACGGGAAGCTCCGGCTTGACTTGAATCGAAGCAATGAACGAACCCATGCATAGTTAGCGTTTTGGTTCGCGGCTCCATACCTGTTAATACGGGAACATTTGGCGCTCCATTTAAAAGTCATGCGTCTGGCCTTTTTTTATCCTCGGACTCAAATCTTTTCCCTCCTCGAACTCAAATCTTGAGTATTCTTAGTATTCTTTAGCTAACTGTGTAGTATCTCTAGAGTTTTAAAGGTCTTTTTAAATCGAAAAAGCTCTGCATTATAGCATTAGCGATTGGAAATGTCCGAAAATACCATTGCTATGGTATACTGCTGCTATAATGATTGTCAGCATTATTTCGAGTATTTCAAATTGTAGTCAGCATTTGATGTCGTAGTTCCTAGTCACCTGCTTGTAAACTGGAGCTTCATGACGACACTCTGACGTCAGCTTCTTGGCTTACATATAAAGAAGAACGACTACTACGAACTTTCGTATTCAGTACAACTCGGGTTTAAGAGAACTACACAGGAAAGCTTAACGACACTTTCCTTAAGTATAGTACATCGGGTAGTTATGCGTAGGGTGGCGCATATTTGAGACTAGGATCCGTTTGTAAGAGAAACCCCGTTCTAAAGAGAACGACATTTGCATCGCAGTACAATATAAATACATGTATGTATCTTATACCCGGATGTCACAAATTGTACTGAAACGAGTACATCAACACATGACAAAGTACACGTAAGGAAAAACTTGATTGAAGTAGATTGTATTGTATGGTACATCATTGTCTCTTTCATCCGGGGTCCATTTGCAGCATTAATCGTTCATTAAATCGAAGTGCTGAAGTTACAGGAAAATTACGAGGTGCATATAAAACTCGCATTTTATTTTTGAAGATATCCGAGAAGTTTAGGAAGCCAGTGATAAAAAGACAGTGCGCTACTTTCTACGAAAATCTTAATCGCAGTATCAAGAAAATAATCTTATCGAGTCTTTTAGAATACCGTGTGATAGCCTCCACACAAGAGAACAACGCGCTGCTTTCTTTCGATGGCGACGTAGTGTGACTTAAGACAATATCGTATGGAAAACTATGACGTATTCGGATATCTAGCTACCGGTGGACCTCTACCAAACACCTGCAGCAGGAAGTACTGCTATGCTTGAGCTGGTAGGCAGGCTACCAAAACATTGACATCAGAGTCGTAGCGAGCGCACTTGCTCTTTACCAGGACCAAACTTGTTGCGTTTCTGCAAAGATGCTTAGTAATCTACAGCCATAATGCTATATTGAAATTTATATATAAACACAGCGTATTGTCTCAGAATTACTTCCAACACAAGAAGTTTAAAACTTGTTACATACATTTCGTTCTAGCACGTTACATCTCTGCAGGCCATTGCTCTGAGCGTATAACGGGGCATGCTTCGAGCATGACTCCCAGGTAAATCAGCAGGCTGATTAGATAATACAGAAAACCTCGAGACGGAATACGTAGAAAAGTCTGCAGATATGCTTTATTGGATCCTTGCAAGTAATTTCTTAGTACGAACTACTTAGTATTGTTACATTCTCTATTGTTTCTTTCGCACCATTTTCCTTCGAGTTTCTCATGTTTTAAAATTCATGAGCAATGTATGTGGCTAGTTCCATGTTCGTTCCAAGTCTGTAGCAACGTCTATTATCCCACTTGTTGCGGGAAGCATACTTTTTCGCTGATCTTTTCGATACTGGTTGCTTCATTGCTGTTCATATGTGTTGACCAAATAGGGTCTTCGAAGTTTTTTCTTTCTTCAGAAGGTTTCACAAGCATTACTCCTGTTAACTCTCCCTGCGTGTTTCAGCAACGTGTATTACGTTCACAATATTCATTTTACTCATAAAGGGAATACGAAAACTGAATACTTTTTCTTGTCGATTACGGAGGCTACGGAAGTTTTTCGTTAGATGCTCCTGAGCGCCTACTACTGTCGAGATCGATGACTAGTCAATACTCATCGCAATGTTATTTACAATTAAAAGCCGATCTTAAAAGCACTCTAAAGCCTTCTTTATTTATGTACAGTCTGTCAGTCTTGGTAGCCTGTCGTACTGTCTGGTTAGGTATGTTTACTTGATTAAAAGATTACACTTCATTATTGAAAGAGGTGGAGTGCGCAATCCGGGTTTCCATTCCGTTCCAATCGCGCTCGTCTTGAACTGTTCGTGGTTCTGATAACCCGCGCTTTACTTGAAAGATTTTGGCGCTCTCATAGTCGGATTTTAAATATTTCCCCCCTCCCTTGCTAAGAGAATTTAGGATGACAGCAGCGCTTTCGTTGTAACGCTCAATGCGCTGCAGCTCGAAAAGGCTCTTTCGCTTCGCCTTGGGGCCGTTGAAACAGGAAAATCGGCCGCTGGCCTCGGCCCCGCCGCGTTTTTCGGTCTCATTCCTCTCTTGCTAAGCTCTCTTGTGTTCTCTCTTTCCTCGCTGTATTCGTCTGCCTCGTCCTGGCGCAGTTGCTCTCTACCCGACTCCCTCCCTTGTTCATGGCCCTCTACCCTCGTGCCTGTTTGTAATGTCTCCCATCCCCTTTTTCGTTGGGGGTCGGAGCCTATGTATAAGCCAATCTGCGGCGCCCTCATGCTTCACTCCCAAGGCTGATGTGATGGGGCTGCCAGCTTACTTCAAGTTGGGGCTTCTACCCACCATACCTCTTCTCTCTTTTCCCTTGACGTCAACTTATTCGATTCTACCGCTTTCTGCGTTCTATCTAGCAAAGGAACTGGTCCCTTCTTCGTGCCTGCATATCCTCTTTCCTTCCCTTGCTCCCTTCGTAACCTCGTCCCCTGGAACCACCACACCACATCACGCGTTCTCTTCGTCGACTTTTCCATGGAAGACTGGCGCCAGGTCCAACTACGCTGAAGCTAACAACTCAAAAAGTAAAAGCGCTCTTTTTTTTCTAACTGCGCTGCATTTAAGGTTTACAGCACTGAAACTCTGTGGGAAAAAAATACAAAATATTTTAAGCTTGTAAAACCCTCACAATGCTTAATTTCTATTGCAAGGAGAAACATTATTTTCATGTGCAATACACTGAAACAATATATTTTATAAATCGCCTGTTCGAAAGTTTCGCCGGACTGGTTTAAAAAGACATTCGGGGAGTAGAAATGTTCGTCTGGCATGTAAGAATAAAAGTTATAACGGAATAGGATGAAGAACCTTTCAAAAGGCTTAGCTTGAATTACGCGCGGTTTTGCAACATCGGATGAGTGGGTCCCATTAAGGAGTAGTTCCCATTTGTACAGTTCAGTATCTTATGGCAACATCGCTATTGCGCGGCTTTCCTCCCCGAAGTTCAGAATTTGACGTTGCCAAGTATTTATCCTAGAAACCCAAGGCCCACATGGCGTGCCTTTCTACAGCACTCCCTTTTCCGCTCGTCTGACTCAGCCCTCGATTTCGACTGCATACTCGACGGTCCCTTGGTTCCCTTATTCTTTGCTTGTTCTTTGTTCGGGGTTTCGAAAACTCGACCCTTACTTCGGAAGAAACCTATGCATGTAGGCAATGCACCATCGGAGGACAAAATCTAGTTTTCGGAATCAATTTGCGCGGGGTTTACGAACCAGAATTTGTCGAGGTACCTGCGCAATATACCACATTGCCGGTTACGCGGAATCTGCTTGCTATATGGTTAGCAGCTGTAAACAGTTCCCTCGCATCGTCAGCAGTTTTCGTGGAATCTGCAACAAAAAGGGGAAGGATTGAAGTGCACGCACACTCGCCAAGGCCTTTTTTATTTTATCTTCTTTTTCATTATGTTTGCGTAGCAGTCGTGGCCGAGTGGTTAAGGCGTCTGACTAGAAATCAGATTCCCTCTGGGAGCGTAGGTTCGAATCCTACCGACTGCGAACTTTTCTCTTTTCTAATGCCAAATTCAGAAACGGCAAATAAGGTTTCAGCTGACACGACAGTACTTTTAATTTTCCTCTTTTAGAAAACTTAGGATAAAAGTGTATAGCGAAGTGCTACACCAAAGTTGGAATTTTCTTTCGTTAGCTGGATTACCACAATACTGTGGGGATTTTTAGCATTTTAAGAAGGGAATTTCACTTCCCCGTAAGCTTACTTCCAGGGAGACTCAGTTCCCGAAGGAGTTTTGCTTGTACAAAACCAACATAAAAAGTACAGAAAACTAGGTCGCGTAAAGTGAATCTTGCTAACGAAAATCGCGTAGTTAAAATTCCTGTGTGAAAATCTTTCTTATGCAATACAATTCGGCTATAAGAGACCCACTTAACGAGACTAACGAACTAAGTAACGAGAGAACCACTTAACGATGGTTTCGTTAAACAGAGGAAACTGAGTAGGCAAAGATTTGAACAAAAAAACAAGACACCTGATTGTTGGCGTATAAAATTGCCTCAATCGCACGTTCATTTGTGTATCTAACTTTATGTAACTTGTGTTATATTATACCTGGATGGAATGGAACATTGTGCCAACGGTAATTCATATTTTTTAAATACGTTTATTCAGCAATGTGTACAGCGCATAGTGCAGCTGCCATTTGTGCAGCTGCAGATTTTTCAAGGTAATTTACATTTCGCCAAGTAAGTCCTCTAACCAATCCGTTTCCACTGGCACGCTGATACAGCTGGTTACCAGAACTTGATTCGCAATTTGGCGGACGGTTGGTTGTGGTGGCGAATTTTCAGTAGAAATCAGATCAGATGAGCTTGGCGCTTTAGATCCGCTATTGGCAAGACGGAGTAACGAGTCTACTTCGAAGTCGTCTTCTCCGAGTGACGACAAGGTAGGACACCTAGTCTCAGTCGCATGAAATGCAGGGTCGGTCCGATTGGACTCGTCCAGCGCGAGCAATTCGTCTAAGCTATTTAACTGAATTGCAGAAGTAACGTCGTCGGGACATTTCGGAGCGTCGGCATCCGTTAGTAAGCTTAAAAGCTTGGCATTAAGTTCTTCCAAATTGGTATTAGTTGCAACGCATTTCGGTACCGGTTCCTCTTCTTCGGTAGAATAGCTATCGCTCTCCAACAATTCTTGCAACTTCTCTTCGTCGCTCAGACTTGTATATCTGTCCCAATTGCTGACAATTTTTCTTCGTGCATAACGCGACGAATAATTTTCCGTTTCTTCTCCTGTGCCCTGCTCACCACTAGCAGTATCTGCCTTTGATTCCGATGTTACCCCATCTGGTTCTTTAACGTCACCTTCCGAGGTCGGTGATATCTTCTTCTCTGGTTCGACCTTAGCGACAGAAGCAAGTTGTTTCTGTACTTTGGTATTAGGAGTTCGTTCCTTTCCACGATTATCTTCGCTTTCTGATTCGCTGCTGCTCGTATCATGTTTGGTCGTACCTTTTTTCCGCCGTTTCTTTGTCGTGGACTTCTGCTGCTTCGTCAGCGAATTACGATCGTGTTGTGGTTTGGACTTCAGAGACTTTTCATTCCTTTTTTCTTGACGAGCTTGGGATGGATTTCCTGGTCCAAGTTTCACTCCTATGCAAAGCAAATGGAATTATTAAAGACAATCTGGGTAAGGCACAAGGACACTTTCTCCCAGGAGATCAGATTTCCTAGATCTGCCTGCCTGAGCCCGGTCTCCTCTCTCGATGGCCAGGCGGACCGCTGGAAGCAAGTCCAGGCAGGCAGGATGTAACTACTTATAGTCCCGTACGCCAAGATAATGTTTTTTTGCATTACCGGTGAATTCTTGACAGATTCAGTCGTCAGAAACACACGATAAAACCGACAAGAAAAAATGCTAACACACCTGGTACAGCTTCAGCCATGCTGCCTCATTGGAACGCTTCTCAACTTTTGAATTCACGAGATAAACATTGATGAGATTCTTCCATGTCGTTGACTACTGATCCGCGAACACGAACTTAAAACTGTAAATAACACGTGTTCTTCATGTTTACAGTCACAAAAGGTAAGGATGGTTTAGAAAATACTAAATAAATTTAGTTAACAGTTAATATCCTTCTGTTTTCGCTAGGAAAGTGATAATCAAAAGCAAATGCATAAAGAAGTAATGGGCGCAGAACTGGGTTTTGCCGAAGAGGCTGAACAATGGCGTTTGCAAAGCAGACACTTTCCAAGCAAAATTGGCGGGTTTCCGGCATGGTTAGACTTGCAAAACCTTCCCAAACCAGAAGAACTGAGCTGTGGCGTATGCAAGCAACCTTGTGCTTTCTTAGCACAAATCTATGCCCCGGATGACGACGACGAGGAAGGAACTGCCAAAGAATCATGTTTCCATAGAAGCGTATACCTTTTCGTTTGTAAAAACGGCGAGTGCTGCCAGAAAAATTCCTCGAGAAATTTTGTTGTTCTTCGCTGCCAGTTACTCCAAAGCAATCCTTATTACCCGGACGGGGATCCGGTGGATGAACCAACATGGAGAGTCGACATTGATGTCAGGAAATACGTCAAAATCTGCGCAATATGTGGTTGCTTAGGTCTGAAGCAATGTGGCGGCTGCAAGAAAGAAAACTATTGCAGCCGGGAACATCAGCTTCTCCACTGGAAGAGTCATAAGTCTGCGTGTAAAGAAGGTAAAACTGAATATGGATGGCGCCAATAATTTTGGACAATTATTCGTGGCCTATTGCCAATGAAAATTGTTTACATTTCAGGGAGTAATTCAAGCCAGTCTTTCCAAAACCCTTTTATCCTACCGGAGTTTGAGATTATCATAGAGAATGAAAAGCTTGAAATCGAAGCTGACGAAACAATGGCGGAAGTGAAGAATATTAAAGAATACGAAGCGCTAGTAGCTGAAGGAAAAGCGGGAACTTTCCAAGGTTTCTTTTCAACTACTTGATTGACTTCGGTTAGACGAAGATCCTTTTTATTATAGGTGATACGTCCGTTGATGAAGAGCTGAGTAAGATGGCAGTGAAAGGAGACAAAACGTTCCTGAAATTTAAAGAAAGGACAAGGTTGTTTCCCGACCAAGTGCTTCGCTATGACAAGAATAACCCTTTATGGGTTTCGGCAAGCCATCAACCTACGGAAGTAGATATTCCTTGCTGTGAATTGTGCGGAGCGAAACGTCAATTCGAGTTTCAGGTAAAAGATTTGAAATACGAAAGGAGATTGTTAACGTGGTTTGTGATATTCGCAGATTATGCCCCAAGCATTGAATTACCTTTCGTTGGACAACGTAGGCGCAAGTGTAGATTGGGGCACGTTGGCAATTTACACTTGCGTCGCGAATTGTGATTTGGGAAGTGCGTATAAAAAAGAATTTTTGTGGAAGCAAGATTTTGACGAGGAAGCTGCACAATCGGCCGAATAAAAAGTGAACTTGAGACGACGTCGCGTCTTTTTGCCCTAGCGTTAGTCAAATAGAGACGCGAGCAGCGTGCAGATTCATATTAAGTGAAAACCCAAAACGGCATCATTGTCGTCCAAGTCTAGCGATATTAGCTGAATCTATTGTCATTGGAAAACAGGAAAGTTGCGTTAGGCGAAGTAGCCCGAAATCAAGAAAGTCGAGGCTTAACGGATGACTTAAATGTGGACGACGGAACTCATAACGTAAGTCGGGGTTTTACTATACACAGAAGAGTACTCGCTTTACGATGTGTGTGTCCTCACCTCTTCGTGAGATACAATGTCCTGCCTAACTCTTTCTGCTCCGCACATCTCAATAATGTGTTCCACGGTATCTTTACTACTAATGCAGTGCGAATGTCCTGGAAACGCATCAGTCGCGCAAACTGAAGACTGTTGTCGTTTCTTAACAAGCGACCTCTTTTACCGAAGATTTCACCGTTGGTTAAATACAGGATAATCGAAAGCTTTTGACGCATTCATTCAACTGAACACTTTTTTCCAAAGCATTCGATGTGATCTGTTGGGACAGGGTTGGGCAATCTACGTTTCACAAGCCTATCTTCTCCGGCCCGCCGCATTCTAACGAAGACTTCATATAAATAAGGAATACCAAGAATATGATATGTACGGAAAAGCTCCTAAGATCAAAACAGCATAAAACCCGTAAAAATTTCAATGTTACTTTAAGATTATCACATGCTGCGTTTACTTATGCGGATTAGTCATGTTGTATTGGTGAAGACCCGAAAAAAAAATCGTTTGTTTTTCTTGGAATTTGCAAAAGTAAAGCCGGCAATGCAGAGGGTATCATCCACGTCCTTATTTGTTGAACTTTATAAATTAGTCACCTATTGTACGGCCGTGTTGCAGAAGCAGCATAAAAGCTGGTCTCATGAAACTCGCTCTTCTAAGTTCGCTTTATCTTTGTTTTGGAAACGTGTGTCGGATTACACTGACTTTTTCCAAGTCGGAAATCAATGAATTTATTTGCCCGAGATAACGTCCGGGACCTCAAATTTTGGAAGCAACCTTCTTCAAACCCTATGATACTTAATAAAAAAGATAACATAATAAATAGCAAACAGAGAATGGGAACTAGAACAGGAGTTAAGTGCATACAAACTTGTTGATTGCCTTCGCCTTGCACGTGCCACTGTTTTTAATTTAGATTAAATGACCTTGTTGACTTGCCAAGATGAGACTTGTGACTCTCCAACGATTCAAATTGGCTTTCAGTCCAAATTGCTGTTAACTGACCTCCAAACTTGCCATATGTAAAGGCCCCTTTATACGATAAAATAATGAATGGCAACCGCTATTTTAAGGATACCGCGAGAACGTGTTTGTTCGTCCCGGGAATAAAGGTCCTCCCCCTTAATCGAGTTCAACCAACGGAAGAGCGTTGCAGTGGTCTTGACCCCTTTATGACGTAGTTGGTAAACAGAAACTTTGTAGACAAGATAGCAATAGGTGTTGTTTTTTCGCGTTACCAATTTGTTTCGGTTCGTGTGACGCAGTGCGTTTAGGACCTGGATTCACAATAGTTACAGTGGCTTAGACTGCCGGAAGGCTACCAAGTCTGCCAATTCCATCAGCGAATTTATTAAAGCTTTTCGTGACGTAAATTCCGGATTTGCAAGGTAAGTGCATCACGTAACGCAAACTATTCTGTCGCTATTTTTTTTATTCACCTATGATTTAGATGGTTGACAGTGTGTATAGAACGCGTTCGTTGGGCACAGCTGCTGAAGGTATCCCTGACCAATATGCTGACGGAAAAGCAGCGAA
The DNA here is from genome assembly GCA_020615345.1 of Triops cancriformis. NCBI lineage: Eukaryota > Metazoa > Arthropoda > Branchiopoda > Notostraca > Triopsidae > Triops > Triops cancriformis. Next base: position 87,050 of record JAHZNP010000259.1, read on the forward strand.
AATCTGGGAAGTTTATATTGGTGACAAAAAATTCCGGACGGACAATTATAAGAACTTTTTGGTTGGATTGTTAAGGAGTAAAAATTGCACAACTGTCCTCGATCTTGCCTGTGGTACCGGGTATGAGATACACCTTAAAATAAAAATAATACGAAGGCATTAAATTTTTAAAACAAAAACACGAAGAAAAGAAGATAAAAAAGGAACCTTTGGCATTTTTCATTATAGAGTCGACTCGGTGATGCTAGTCGAAGAAGGTTTCAAGGTAACCTCGATAGACGCTTCAGATAAAATGCTGAAATACGCACTTAAAACGCGATGGAATCGAAGGAAAGAAGATGCGTTTGACCAATGGGGTAATAACACGAGATCGTATGACAGTTATACTTTAACGACTAAGTTTTGCGACGGATTTTTCAGTCATCGAAGAGGCAAATTGGTTAACGTTAACGGAAGATCTAAAGGACGTTATTGGAACGGGATTCGACGCGGTCATCTGCCTTGGCAATTCCTTCGCGCATTTGCCAGATTTTCATGGTGATCTCCGTAACCAAAAGTAAAAGCAACGTGTTATGGGAATATTTATATATGATAGTGTATACTTACTGTATTTTCCTTACAGGATAGCCCTGCGAAATTTCGCGAAGTGCGTGAAACCTGGTGGACTCTTGCTCATTGATCATCGAAACTACGATTACATTATTGATAGGGGTATGACACCAGCCAAGAATATATATTATAATGTAAGTGAACGTGATCTGCATAAATCTTAAATTCTTCTTCCACTTTAGTAATTGCAATTTATGAATTAATAGAGCCAACATATTTTGGATATAAAGACGTCCGTTTTGTTCGTCAGTGGAAAAGCTAATATGGTAACCATGGATTATGTGATGGACGTAAAGTGTTTAGGAGAAGATGTGGACGAGCAGCAAGGGTATGACATTTGCAAAGATTTTCTGAGAGTTATTAATAAGTAAACTATCTAGACATTTCCGTCTGTCTTATTATCCTCATCGCCTTGAAGAATTTACGGGAATTCTCCTCGATGCGTTTGATCATAAATGCAAGCATACAATGTATGGCGATTTCAAGTCTTTGGAAGAAATGCCTGAACCTGCCTTCTACATTCACCTGGCCGAGAAAGAGGAGTCTTAAACTTCCAGTCAAATGTGTTCTCAATATCCCAGTGTCCTTCTTAAGGTTCCGTTTTTGCAGATTTATTGGCAGTGCATTTTTTATCGTATTTTTGTTTGTTCTCTAAGGAAGGGCACTGGCTAATACATTTTGGGTTTCAACTTGAAATGGAGAACGTGTATTAATGTTAATTATATCGCGCAATTTTAAGAACCACAAAATCCTCAATAAAGTCTTCAAAGAGCTTTGTTCACACGGATAAAATAGTATAAAATAAAATCTGCGTTAACTTGCAGTAGATATCTCCGAAATGCGTTATCCTGAGCTGTAAATTATTTGGAAAATTCTCATTCTTTTAACCAGTTGTGTTGCTGTATTTTTTATATTTTTCAATACGAATTTCACCCCCAAAAATTTCGTAGCTCGTCGGGTGTGATGGGTTAAATACGAGTAGAATTAATATAATTAAATACAGGAACGGCACATATATCATTGGACTGATTCTACTTCCGTCAAATGCTTTAAGAGGTTTAAAAGATGTTGACTTATAGCCCTTATCTGTGTGTAACAGTTATATACTGTTCTCAAGTCCTTCGCATGTAACTTTTGATTTACGGAATTGGCTGAGCGGTTAAAGGCATGGCGGCTTGATCGTGAGGTCGTGGGTTCGAATCCCACACGGGATAGGAATTTTATTATCATTATTCCTAGACTGGAAATTCCCTGACTGGTTCCCATGTTCCCTCTCCTTCCCTTGCCTGAGTTCCTACCTGTCTCGGCTCCTATCCCCAGTATTCGCTCCTATGCAGCCTGGTATACTAGGCAGTCCGGGAAACCGAGCTGCTTGGAACCAGGTAGGATAGGAGCGAGTACAGGGGATAGGAGCCGAGACAGGAGGGACCAGCAAGGGAAGGAGGAGGAGCTCCAGTTTTTCACGATTTCTGAAGGGGTACCCCTTTGCTCACCATTGTTTCTTATGGAAAATAACCCGGAAAAAGCCTTCCCAGCTCGAAAACGGAACCACGACCACTTTTCCGAATTTCAACCAATGGGAGGACAGGATTTTCTGGGGGAAGTCGCAATTTTTGGCGGGGATTTGAAAAACACGATATTTTGGGGAGCAAAATGTATTGAAAATAGCACAAAATACAGCAAATAACGGGTTAAAAGGTTGGGAATTTTGTATATAATTTTCTTCTTTTGTCAAAGGTATTTTTGCAGGTGTCCCGCACAAGTTAACGCGGATTTCTACCAGAAATGGTTATTAAAGGCGGTGAGAAATTGGGGACAAGGGATTAGAAACTTGAGAATTTTGCCTACAATGTGTAGCTTAGGGCAAATGCATATTTACAAATTAGCGTACTTTCAGAAAGGTGGTTAAAAAAGTGGTAAGATAGTGGGACAAAAAGGTTTAAAGGATTAATGCTGATAAAAATGCTTTGAAAAACTTGCGCTGAAGAAACAACAACAACCGTATGTATTCAGAAATCCATAATATTACAAAAAGCAGGGCGGATGTACACAACATACATTTTAATTTCCCAAAAAAGTGACTTTCGGAATAGCCATTACGCAAATATTCGCGCACTATAGAATTTGTCTATCAGGGCAGTAGGTAATGAACAGGGTTGTGCACTCGAGACCAGGTCTTGGTCTTAAGACCGGTCTTAAGATATGAAAGTCTTGGTCTTGGTATGGTATTGAGAAAAATATCGAATGTTGGGTGTCGGTCTTGGTCTCAAAAATTGTACTATTGTATTGGTGTTGGTCTTGTTGTTTTGGTCTCGAACTACAAATCGTGAGAAAAAATTATGGAAGCGAAAATACATAACTGTCTAAGTCTAACTGAATGCTAATTCAGTTCCGTTTGTAATACCCAAGTGACTTCTTCCCTTTCTAATCCTAGGACCATTCTTAGGCTATAGGGTTGGTCTTTTTCGACAGTTGTAGGCTATTTCGTTGAACTCTGTCCAATTGCGTATATGAAAGAAAGTATTCTAAGGGAAACCTTTCTCTGCTTTCTAAATACGACCAAAATTATTGCT